>JAYEVE010000047.1:0-110192 GCA_036346375.1 Guadua angustifolia
ATCGTGGTGGCCAGCGGCCGTGGTCGACGAGGAGGTCGAGATGCCTTGAGAGGTTACGGTTCCGGTGCTAGTTTTATGTCGTAGCTAGACGCGACCGTGGTCGGCGGGGAGGTCCAGATGCCTTCGCGAGAGGTTCTGGTTCCCGGGTACTAGTTTTACGTCGTAGCTAGACGCGTTAGTGCTATTTTTACGCCGTAGCTGGGCGCGGCCGTGGTCGGCAGGGAGGTCCAGATGCCTTCGCGAGAGGTTCTGGTTCCCGGGTGCTAGTTTTACGTCGTAGCTGGGCGAGTTAGTGCTATTTTTACGCCGTAGCTGGGCGAGGGGCATCCATCTCGAGTCCTCATCGGGCGAGGCAATCTGCGAGAGGAGAGGCCGCTGTCGGTCCCATGTGTACGCCCCGTTCGCAGGTGTGGGACCTGGAGGGGGTGAGCAAACGCGTGTTTGCCTACGTCGGCCGAACACCGTGGTCGTGGAGCTGCTAACGGGTTATCCGAGTGGGCCCTGAAGATCCCCCCGGTAAGGGATCTCCGAGCGGACTTTCCCTGCGTCGGGCGTCCAGGCCATTGAGGCGACCCATAAAAACCTTTCTTTACTCGATCCGTTTGGACCCGAGCCATTCGTAACTTCGGGCGCGGTTGTTCTTGCCCTTTCGAGGCTCGCGGGAGAGTTTGAAGTATGGTCTCGGACACGAGCTAAGGCGATTGGGTCGTCCGTCGACCCAACTAGAGACCGAGGGTTCGCCTTGAACTCGCCCTCACTCATTTGGGCGGCTAGGGTTCCTCTTGGTGGAATTTAGACCCTTGGTGCCCATCCGTTCTCGCCATCTGGGAGCCGCGATGGCCGATGGACTTTTCATACTGCCGGGCGATCTGAGGCGGCGGGCGGAGACCAAGAGGTCATGGGCGTTTAGCTCGGGCGATATCCAGCGTCCTGCGGTATTTAATGAGCGTCGCGGAATTAAATCTGAACGAGATGCTTGGGGCGACCGTCTTACCATGATGCGGCGTGGTGCCACGATGCGATGGGCGACGCTTCATCGAGTCCCCTTGACTAGCGCTCACCGGTCGGCCGCGCGTTGGTGGTGCTGTTTTGGTAGTGCTGTTCGACGCCCATAAAATCGGGCGCGGAGAGGCGTTAGGGCATACTCTGCTTTGCCACGCGCCCCTTGGCTTTGCCTTCCTCGTTCTCGGTTTCTCTGAGGCGAAAAAAGGAACAAAGGTGGGAGAGAGTTGCTCACATTCTTTTCCTCCGACCCCGATTGCTCGCGGATTGAAGATGTCGTGGTGGAGTGCACCTTCAGCCAAGTATGGCGCTCATTTGGAGAAAAGGTTCCTTCTCGCATGGCGTCTCGCAATGGCGGGTCCGTCGGGGCCGCGGAACTCTGCTGTCGGAGGAGGGGGAGATCGTGGTCCCTTTGGTTCTCTGACGCACGGGTTGGGCTCGCTTCATCCTTCGTCCATGGGATCTTTGCACTTTTACGGGGTTGAGGTGCATCATCTCAACCCTAACGGCGTGCTCCACATAGCGATTCATAACGTTGTGTGAGGCGTTCTGAGATCGAGCTCCTTGGTCTTTGTGGAAGTACCTCTTCTCGCCCGTCGTGGAGGGATAAGTCGGCGGCGCCACGGCGTCCATGGGGCGCGACCATCCGCCTACGCTCACAGTCACGGACGGAGTACATCCCTTGAAGCTGAAGCGTTGAGCTGGGGTGGCACTCTGAGTGGTTCTATGCTCGAAACACAGGAGGCGGCGCCTTGACCTTCTGACCATCTCCCGAGTCGAGAGAAGTGGGGTGGGGCCTCGACAAGAAGGAAAAAAAAAGTGGAGCCGATCTTGGAGTGGATCAAGCCAATGAGGCGGGGCTGTTGGTAGCGCCATTGTACGCAGCGTTCATGAAGTTCGCGTGCAACCCCTTATGGACGAGCGCGCCCCATGTTCTGTATGGCGGGCGTCCAGGCCCATGAGGATGGCGGCGCGGAGCTTGCCGCGGGAGACTTGAGGCGGGGTGGCCAATGTCTGGTCGGGGGCGCTATCACGGCGGCGGGTGGCGGCCCCGAACCTTTTTCAATGGAGAACCCCCCGAGCCTGGTAGGCCGAGCGGTTCTTTCCCCCCCTTTTTATGTCCTTGGCTTTTTGACATCTGAATTAACTAGTGATTTCGCACCATTGAGGATCGGGCAAGATTGTGTCGGCGGGCTTGCCGGAGAGAAATAGCGAAGGCCGGAGTTCGTGAGGCATACTGAAGGAATCCGCCCGCAAGAAGCGGAGAGAGGAATGGAGGAGCGAGAAGAAGAAGGAGAGCATGGCCAAAGTTGCGCGCGGCGAGGACGCCTCTGTGACCACCGCTGTCAGTACAGCCGATCCGGTGTCGTCCTCGAGCAACGGCGGTGGCGACAGCCCCGACGATCCGTATGAGGCCTTCCTCGGGCCGCTGATTGGTGGCAAGCCTGCGAGAATACTGCGTCTGGCGCTTTATCGCCGCGCCCCAGGTGGAGATCCCCCAAGAGGAGACGTCCCTGGGGAAACGAAAGGGCGACACGCCTCCACCAAGGGGGCCAGCGAAGAAAATGCTGCTACCGTTCCATCGCTCGGCGGTGGAAAGCTCGGATGAGGTGGTGGTCCGGCGTGAAACGGCACCGGGCCCGCTCCCAGCAATGGTCGAAGCGTCGAGTGCCAACCTGCTGCCGTTGGGAGAATCGGGGCCAGCGCTGGAGGCTCTCAAGGAGTTGGGGCGCGAGGAGACTCCGGCACCCCGATGGGTCGGGGACCGGAGGAGACGTGAGAGAGCTTCTGGTGCCGCCGCCAGGGCCCATGCCAGCTGGCGCAATCCTGGCGCCTACCGCGACCCTATCGTCGCCGCCCAGAGACCCACCGGAGGATGGCGGATCTTGAAATTGTTGACGTCGAAACGCAGACCGGGGTGGCGAATCTCCTCCATAAGCCGGGATACACGGCTGGTCTAACTGGCGAACGACTCCTTCCGGCAAGCCGCGACTTCTTGGCCAGACGTCGAGGCGGAGGTCGAGTTGTGGGGGACCTTCAAGAGGCAGCAGTGGAGGCTCACTTGGGTCAAATTCGACGGGAGCTGGCGGCTGCCCTAGGCTCGACTGATGAGGCGCTGAAGGTCGTCGCTGAGGTTACCCGCCCGGCTTGCCATGTAAGCCCGACCGAATTCTCGACTTGACCGATTCGCTTTGGCGGCCATCAGGCTAAATGAAGTGCAGGCCTCTGCGGCAAGCGAAAGCTTCGGTAGGGAGATGTCGTGACTCTCCACTCTATGCATGAATAGAAGATGACCATCGCGAAAGAGGACGACCTTTGCACCTGAGTTCGCGAGGCCTGTGAAGCCCAGCACACAAGCAGGCGAGGCGGAAGGGGTCGAAGGAGCTGCTCGAGCGTCAGATGCGAGTCGAGGAGATGAGGATATCCGAGCTCGAGGCACTTGGCGGCGGCCTGATGCCAAGGGCGTCATTGTTGCCGCAAAAGTGTGGCTCGGGGTGGCGCGATCAAGCTCGGCGAGTCGGATTCGCCGGGAGGATGCCTTACTCGGCGGAAAGGCGGACCAAGGCGTGGTGGAGCTCGGCGCGAAGGCCCTTGTGGGTAGTAGCGAATAACCTAATTCGATCTTCTGCGATTGCAAGCTGCCCACCTTCTTTTTGACATCGCCTTGCTCTACAGCGTTGCAGGAGGAGCTCAGCGATGTCGTGAGGGCGCGGAAGACGGTAGTGGAGGAACGTGATGCAGCGACCGCGGCACGAGCGGAGGCCTTCTCCGCGAAGGAGTTGGCGGAGCGAGATCTGTTCGAGCGAGCCGCTGAGCTGACGACCCTCCATGAAGTCGGTCGGGAGATCCGCGACCGAGTGCTTGGAACCACTGCGCCGGGTTCGAGTTAAACGCCCTGCGGTTGGCCGCGTCTTGAACATGTCGGCGTTCGGTGGCGAGGATAGAGCTCGGAGCTTGCTCGGCGCGTGGTCTTTGCACTCTCCCATTATCGCGGCATCGACCTGCCGTTGTCGTGATGGGGTTCTGGCGAACCGGTCCAAGCGAAGAGGTCGAAGGGTTCGAGGCAGTGCTCCTCACGCCGAGGTGATCGCCGGTAGGATTCGCCAGAAGAGCATCCTCCACCGGAAACAAGAAGAAAGTTGAACATTTTGGTTTTGTAATAATTTTGTCTTGTAATGAACTGAAATTTTTAGTTGGTCGGGCTAGTCATGAGCCCTCCTTTTCCGTGCCTCCCGAGATGATGAACATTTCGATGGCCATAGCTTCAGAAACCACAGAGGTTTATGCAAGCGTAGGTCGTCATGTTAACACCTTTGAGGGTGACTCGAAATAGGAGCTGGGACCTAAGGAGCGAAACGTTCGCTTATACTCGCCGCGGGACAGGAGTGTTCCCGACCAGCTATGGATCATACGTTACGGGTAATTCTTTCTTCCGCAAAGCATCGCCCATAATCAGTAGCCACTAGGGCGTGAGCGCGATGTTGGTCGAAAGGGTTACCGCTAAGGGAGAACCCAATGGCCGACCGGCTCATCTGACCCGCGTGAGTGTGGGAAATTGGGCGCAAATCGCTCATCTACACTTGCGCGAGAGGGGAGTGTTCCCGACCAACTACGAGTCGCACCTCGTGGGTACTCCCTTCTTCCGCAAGGCACTACTTCGCAACCGTAGCCACTAGGGCGTAGGCCGTAGTGCTTCGGGTCGAGAGGGTTACCACTAGGGAGGACCGCCTACTGGCCGGGTCACTGACCGGAAAAGTGTATGAGCTCAAAGCCCGGCGGGCGTGAGGATAAGCTTGTGGTTGCTTCACGGCCTTTCGGACTCGAGTGGAAAAAGCGAGCATAAAGAAATTTTTAAGGAAAAGATTGCCTTAACTTTTATTTTGGATGTAGGAGAGGTTGTGGCGGTCGGGTCCTTTACTTAGCCTTCCGTCAAGGCGGCTTCAGCTACTGGGCCCCCGATCCACTCGGGGCCGCCGCAGCCCATCCAGGCGTCGCTTCACATCGACCGCCATCGCAGTCAGCCTGAGCCGGAATGGAAATCGAGGGGTCACTCTGCACTTCCCTGGCTGGCACAGCGTCCTTTCGCCCCAACCGTCACGTCGCATTTTAATGCGAGGCAAGGGGTGTGGACAGGGCACATCCGTCGCGGGGCGTCTGCGATTAATCTTGGCGTCTGGCGCATCGGCCGAGACGACGTCCGCTTCGCTCGCTCCGCCCTGCGCATATAAATATGGTGCAGAGGAGCAAACATGCGCAGCTATTCTTTCTGTCCTCCTACTCTCCTTTTGCCTTTGCACGACGCAGGAGAAGGAGAGTTCGAGAAGTGATGGCGAGCGGGGGTGACGATCGGCGGTCCGAAAAATGGGAAGCGGTGGCGGACCCTCTGGGGTCGGACCCCAAGAGATCCCGCTCCTTCGCCCGGTCGCCTTCACGCGCGAGAAGAGGGGGGCTCGCGCTGCCCTTATCGACCTTCCGCATTAGGGACCCCATTGTGGAGTGAGTCTTTTTGCTTGATGTCGAGGTGGTTTCAGCTCCGATCTTGCTGACGCCGAGCTTTTTCCTTCTCCATCCCAGGGCCTCCGGCTCTGGATTAGGTCGTCCGTCGGCGGCATTCGTGATGACCGCTTCGGCGGGGGAAGCGGGCGCCGTCGGGGCGCTCCCGATGTTCCTTCGGCCGCCCCGGGTGGTCTTTCGGGAGCCCGAGCCGCGTCCGTGGTGGCAGTGGAGGCCTCCTCGCAAGTCAGACGCGCGGCGCCGCCTGAAAGCGGAGATGTTACGGCAGCGGGCCTGGATCCGAGCCCTGGAAGGGAAGCTCTCCAAGACGCGCGAGGAGGTGCGGGCGCTGCGGTTCCGAGCCGGTGCCGCGGAGGAAGAACTGGCCAAGGTGCAGGAGGAACGCTGGAACTTGCGCGATGATCTCATGAACGTGCTCGGTCCGGCCTTCGAGAGCATGGCTAAAGCTTGAGCCACCGGGTGGGGTGGGCTGTAAGCCGTCGGGCGCAATGAGTGCATTCGCCCTCGGCTGTCGTCGTTAACGCGTCTGGCCGACCTACCCCACGTCTTACACGAGCGTTCAGCTCGCGAGGGACGGGAGGTCGCCGTATCCGTGGCGAAATATGTCTTGGCTTTGTTGTGCGGCCATAATGCCACCCTGACCCGATCGCGACCATTGGCGGGGTCGAAGGAGACGCGGACCGAGAGCGGGCTAGAGTGCGGACGGCGGCTGAGATGGTGGCGGGGCTGGTCGTAGTCGAGGTGAGCAGTGACAGCTCGAGGACGACGATGACTTATTGGATAAGCTTCCGGTGCTGCGACTTGCTTTTTGCTTCGGGCGCAATCGTGTACATAGTCCATGCTATGAACTTTGGGGATTTTGCGGATACTTTGCATCTCTTATTGTAATGAACACTCATCAAGCGACCGTAGCTTTCTAGGAACCACCGGGGTTGCGAAAGCGTAGGTCAGAGCGTCATCTAGAGGAAGACGTAAAGGATGCCCGGGGATTTAGTAGCCTGAAAAACGTGTCCCGGGTCGACCACGGGCCGTCTCGCGCGGGCACTTCCTTCTTCCACGCAGTACTACTTCGCAACCGTAGCCGCAAGGGCGTAGGCCGTAGTACTCAGGTCGAGAGGGTTACCGTTTGCAAGGGATCCGATGGCCGGTCGGGACGCCACCTCAAGTGGGTATGCGAGGATGCAGCCCCCGAGTTGTTCGTGAGGACTAGAAACTAGTCGGCACGAAGTGCCTCGGGCCCCTCGGGCATTGATAAAAACGCGGGGATCGGGATGCAATTTCGAGATAAAGACCTCCTAACTCCTTAGCATTCCACGCGGGCGGCACAGTGGTTTCGCGTCCGTCCGGTCGGCGGTTGGAACGGTCGCACCCGGTGATTCGGTTGGGCGCCAAGTCGACGGGCCCAGCCGATCTGAAGGCACGCAGAGGTCGAAGACGAAGGCCCCCAATCGGATACTGCCGCACGGGTGTTATTATGCTCGAGGCTCGCATAATCGATCTCGGTTCCTCGCGAGGGTGCCTCGGCGATCTTTGCCATTGTAGCAACACTGCCGCCATCGCGAGGCGAGGAGGGCCACGTGACCCCTTGGCCAGTTGGAAGTGAACCTGACGTGCGCGCGGGGCGCACGCCGGGCGCATGCGAAGGCTCAGGCCGACGCTGTTCCAGATCATCCTGGAGCCCGCCAAGCCTGGCCTTTCTGGGGCCTCCGGTTGCTCGCGTCGCCACCGAAGCTCAGAAGCAGCGAGCGAGGAGTGGCGGGGCGAGACAAAACCCTCCCCTCCCCGGAGAAGAAATCGAGGAAAGCGGCGAGCTCGCTTCCAGCGCGACAGCGTCGTCGAGTTCGTGTCGTCGTTGGTGAAGAAGACCACCGAGGAGGGAAATGGGAATCCGGAGATCACGGAGATGACGCGCAAAGCCCCCTACCTGGCGCGCCAACTGTCGGTGTTTCGCATAACCGGCGAGTAAATTTGTAAGTATAGGGGATCACGCGCCCCCTCTCCTCGAATGGTTAGACTAAAGAAGCCTCGGATGTATCTTGGTCGGTGAATGTCCCTACTTCCGGTTTGTGGTCTTTGGATCTCGTTGCTTTCGAGTATGGTGGATTACGAGGGCTAAAGACAGGCCCTTAGCGCTCGTCCGAACGGGGAAGCTCAGGAGCCTCGAACGATCGTCCGGATCGGGAGAGCAAGCGAGATGGGATGTGAAAAAATGAGGGAGTTCGCCCCGTTGCCGGGGACCCTGCCTCCCTTTATATAGTCGGAGGGGGCAGGTTACATGAGGATTTGGAGAAAAAAGGTAGGGGTATGCTGCGCCTGGGAGTTCGGTCTTCGGTCCTTGATGATTGGCGGGTCCTGTTCATCCCATCTTTGGGTTAGTAGACACTAACAGACGTCGTTTCTTGGGAAGGTGAGCACCATATACAGTACTTTGCCGAATCTTGACATACTTTGTGTTGTCTTTGTATTGCGCACACTCCTTTGTCCCTAACATGGTGAAGGGACGGGTGCTTGACCCAAGGGCTTCTACGCCACCTTGGGAAGAAACCATCTGTCCCAGCATGGACGTTGGGTCCATGGACCAAGTGACCTGCTTGAAATTGACCACTGACGTGGCGGAAGTTGTCGAGGTGAAGTTTGTCGGGGCCCGGACCGGGGGCCTTGGTCGGAGCCTTCGGGAGCGCCCGATCGGGAAGTTGGTCGGAGCCCTCCTGGCAAACCTGACCCAGGCTGAGCGATCCTTTGGATCCTCTTGGGCCTGGAGCTGAGCCCGGGATAGCTCAACTGCCGATCCGGCCGATATTTAGGGATAATCCCATTTTTGAGGGCGGGGGGCTTTTGGCGGTATTCCTCGGCACTCTGCATAAATCGTCAGCAAGACTCTGAGCCCAGTCGTCTGCGAGGAATACAATCTTGAAATAGACGTATACTTTGTTGTGGGGTATCCCTGATATGAGTATTCGTCACAAAGCTAGAAAACTAAAAAGCTACAAGAAAACTAGCAGATGTGGTTTGATTCCGGATGCCTCTCCTCGAGCAGCCCTGGCGCGCCTTATATATCCATCAGCCGATCCAAGTCCGGATCCAGTACGACAACATAATCCGAATCGGCTATAGTTTCCTAATTGGACTTTGCTTCCGAATATTGTCCGTATGCTATCCAAATTTTCCAAAGGCGCTTCGTGCTTTATCCAAACTCGTGCTCTTCTGCCAATTCTTCTCGTATTTTCCAAAAACTAGTGCAAACATATGCCCCCCATTTTTGGAAGATAACTTGTTATCTTTCAAAAAATTCATCGGCTTTTTCATCCATCGGCTTCTTCTCCGTCAGTTGAAGAATTGCTTTAGTAACCGCTGTTTTAATTGCGCCGTGAAAATCTCGGTGCGGTTTAATGGCATGTGTCGCCTCGAATTCATTTCCCGCCACTTTTCTCTTTTCACTATACTATATATATGCGGGACCCCCACGGTCATTTTCACGCTTTCCAGCTCTCGCACCCTCTGCAATCGGCTTTCATCCTTCGATCGACTTCTTTGCACTTACGCTCAAGCTCAGACAAACCACCAGTCGGCTAAATGGATCCTTCTCAGGTACTGATCCCAATCCCTGAAAGTGAAGATCAATACTACCTAGGGCCAGTAGGAAATTCGACTGCTGACATTGTAATTGACGAAGAAATCCCTAGACTTCCCCTATCGGCTCAAGGTTACAATATAACAGAATGGGGTAAAAGTTTTAGGGCTTGACCAACAGCTCTGAAAGGATGGAGAAGATGGTACATCAGAGTATCGGCTCAGAAAAGAGAGGAATGGGAAAGAATGGGTATAGCTGAGTGCCTCCCCTTAAATTTAGCGAACCCAGAAGCCAACGAGCCCTTGGTGGCGACGGCATGTTATTTCTGGTCAAGCACTTTCAACGCCTTTCTTTTCCGAACTGGCCCCATCGGCCCAACACTTCTAGACGTAGCAAAATTGTGTTGCCTTAGGCCTGATGGCGAACAATTATCGGCTTTCAGTGGCAAGCCCCAGTATAAGCTAATCCGATCCAAGGGCGAAGGATGGACGAAGTACATTCAGCATAACAACAAAGTGAATGGACTAGTATCGGCTGAAGAGCATGTGGCCTTCCTTAATCTTTGGCTAGAGAGATTTTTGTTCTGTGGAGCTTCTCTTGGACCGACCCAAGTATACCAACTTGTGGCTGAGCGGCTGGTGGAAGGTCGTTGGCTTGCGCTTGGCAAGATGCTTCTTGGAGCTGTCTACCAGATGATGCATGTTATCAGAAGTCGGCTTTTTTCTAGTTTTGCTCAGTTCGTCGTCGGCAACATAGGTGGTCACTGTGGTTCGTTCAGCTCTGGCTTTATAGTATATTCAGCCGATCACTTATCTCTAAACCCTTGGAAGACTCAGCCTTTCCCTGCGAGGATTACCCTAAAGGCACCACTCCGCAGTACAGAGCCAGTCGATCACACGGAGAAAGACTTGTGATGTGCTCTAGTGGCGACACTAAAATTACCCCAGCCGATTTCAAGAAATACTTATCATTCTTCCTAAACTTGGACAACACAATTTTCGGCCAGCAGGACTTTTTCCCTTATACCAATGAAGCCGATTTTCAATGGCCCTCGTTTCTTCATCTGGATGCCGATAGCTCATTGATGTCAGAATCGACTTTAGATTTGTACCGAATTTTTATCTCCCCCTGCATCTTTCACGTCGGCTTAAATTCCCGCAACAGGACATTTCAGCCGTCATACGAATTTTATCATCCTTCGGTGTATGCCCGTCAATTGGGCTTTGGCCAAGTGGTACCTTCCTTGCAACTCCTTGATTGTCTTCAGCCCAGAACTAGGGTGACGAATGGAACAACAGCAGAATTAATTTTGGAGATAGCCGACGAATTCCAAGTTCTCAGCTTGCCGCACTTTTTTCTGAATTCTCGCCGAGCTAGCCATTTCTCTGCTTGGTGGGCACCCATATCAGAGGCTCTTTACGGACCGCTGCAATCGGCCATTATAGAAAGTTCCTACGATTTCCATGGCCGACGATAGCCTCTAGCGAAGGCGTGACTCTAGTGAAGATAGCTCAGATTCTTCCAGCTCATCGGGTTATACTAACTCATCCGTAGCTGTAGAGGTATCGGCTTATTTCAAAAGATCCTTTATGCCTGCAAATTCTCTCAATTTTCAACCACTTAAACACTTTGTTTTCTCTATAGGATGCTGCTGCAGGCAACAAGACTATCGCGGGGCCATCGGCTAGTGGGCCCAAAGGGAAGAGGCCAAATCAGGCTACTGGCTTGACTGGTTACACCTCCGGCAATCTCCGCATTCAGAGTCCATCTCTATCGGAGCTTGAAAAAGGCCGTCTCTCAAGTAAGCATTTTTAGCCGATAATTACTTTTACCTTCCGTCGCTGACATCTCATCTGACATCCCATCTCTCAATTTGGTAGAAAAACCTAAATCGACCAAAGCTCCAGCCCGACGACAAAAACGCACAGAACAGAGTGCTGAGAGCTCCCCCCGCGCATCGACTTTCGTGGAGGTATATCCTTTTTACCATATCATCTTCATGCACCAAGGAATTAATCTTATGATACTTGGCTTACATTTTTTTTAGCCGACGCCTTCTACTCAGGCGGCTGGAATTTTAGCCGATCTCCAAGGCGCTCCCACTGCAAGTCTCCCGATGCCGTCTCCACCGGCACAGCTTGCTACTGCTTCTCCGCCTCCATTGGCTCCCCTTGCACCTGCGCCAGAAGAATCAAACAACCCTACTGATATGCTTGGCTTCTCGTTGGATGAGCTAGACGACCCAGAAACGATGATTTCTGACGACTATGTCACCGATATCCGCACTATCATTGACGTCTCCCGAAGGCATCGGCTGCGATCGTCCGTCGAGCCCAACATGCGGAGAAGCTAAACCGCTTTTTCATGAAGTTTGCCCCAAGTGATCTTCTTGCTAACACTCAAAAAGCTAAGGGACGCCATGGCTGCAGTTGAAGCCGATCTCCCCCTGATACTATGAGGGCACTTTTGGGAGTATGTCATTTGGACGATCAGAGAGCAGAGGTGGAGGCTGCCCATGCATGCATTGCTCAACGGGAAGCTCAGCAAGCCGATCGCCAACTGTTGAATCGTTTGGTGGCTGAAGCAAAGCAAATGAAGCAAAACTTTGATAAAGATACTTCTTTGCTAAAATCAACTAAGGCCCAGATCCATCAGTTGGAATCGGCTAAGAAACAATTAGAAGATGAACTGGCTAAGCTTCAAGGCAAACTGGCCGATACTCAAGCACAAGTATTAGCCACAATGACCTCCTTTTCGGCGGAAGAAAAAACATTGGCGGTATGTCGCCAAAGTGAATGAGCAATCGGCGAAGATAGTTCCTGTGCCTGGCAATGCACAGTCTGACCAGAAGACGGTAGACGGGATCCAGGATGCTCTTGCAAAGGCAACAACAGCATTATCGGCTCTGGGAGCCAGACTACCCGGATCGGGCTTGTAATTTTAGCGGTGTAGCCTGTTTGAAACAATGTTTACCACTTTTGCCACTCTTGCAATGTATTTAATCGGTTATTTAACGGATTATATTTATCTTTTTCCAAACCTCCATTATTCATGCGCCGATCCACACGCTAGGGTAATACCTTTTCAAGTATTTTCCATTGATCGCCTTTGGTAACACGGTACCTTCTAGTGTTTCAAGTATATACGCGTTTCCACCAACAAGCCGATTTACTTTATACGGCCCTTCCCATGTTGGTGACCATTTTCCAAATCGATTATCTTTAGATCCGACCGGTAATATCGTTTTCCAAACTAGATCGGCTTCACCGAAGGACTTAGGCACAACTTTCTTATTATAGGCCCTTGCAACTCTTTTCTTATTCTTCTCAAGCCGATTCAAAGTTATCAGCCTCAATTCCGCCAAGTCATCCAAATTGCATAGCATCAATTCTTTGTACTCGTCGGCCGATAGATTATTTTGCCTTGCAATTCTTATTGAGTCGATATTTACCTCTATGGGCAACACGGCCTCTTGGCCATATACCAACTGGTACGGGGACAACTTAGTTGATCCATGGAATGCTAGCCGATATGCCCACAAGGATTCTGACAATGTAGAATGCCAATTTCGAGGTCTTTCATCGATTTTCCTTTTAATTAGTTTGATCAGAGATTTGTTAGATGACTCGGCTTGTCCATTAGCCTGAGCATAATATGGTGACGATTTAAGCAGTTTGATACCTAAGCTTTCTGCGAAGCTTCAAAATTCATTAGACATGAATACGGACCCCTGATCAGTTGTGATCGTCTGTGGAATTCCAAACCGATGGATAATATGCTCATTCACAAAGCCGATGGCTTCTGCTGGTGACCTTTTTAAGCGGAACGGCTTCCACCCATTTCGAGAAATAATCTGTAGCTGCAAGGATGAACTTATGACCTTTGCTCAATGGTGGGAATATTTGGCCGATTACATCTATTCCCCATCCTCTAAACGGCCATGGCTTGATGATCGGGTGTAAAGCTGATGCCGGCGCAAGTTGCACATTTCCAAATTTCTGACAACTTTGACACCCTTTGTAATATTTAAAACAGTCTTCTAACATTGTCGGCCAAAAATACCCAGTTCGCCTCAGGATCCACTTCATTTTGTGAGCCGATTGATGTGCACCGCAAATTCCTTCGTGAACTTCACCCATAGCTACTTTTGCTTCTTCATTGCCCAAACATCTCAATAGCAAACCTTCCATTGTCCGTCGATATAGCTCATCTCCCATCATAACGTACTTTAATGCTTGTTGCCGAACTTTGCGTTCAGCAGGTCCAGATGGATTCATCAAATAATCTTTTGTCACTGCTCTCCAATCGGCAGTGTCAATACACAATACCGCTTTGTCGATTGAATCCAATGCTTCATATCGGCTATATTCTTTGTAGCCTGATACTGCTTGAGCCAACATATTGGCTCTGTTGTTCATCTCTCGGGGCACATGACTGATAGAAAATGAAGTGGACATATTGATAGTACTAAAGCAATGTTCCAGATACTTGAGTAATATTTCATCATTGTATCGGAATTCTTTTTTAACTTGTTGAACAATTTACAATGAATCACCATATGCTTCCACATCGCTTACTTCGATACCTTCCAACAATCTAAGTCCCTTGAGCAATGCCTCATACTCAGCTTGGTTATTGGAGCATCGGCCATTAAGCCGATACGCAAATTCAGTGCTATACCCTTTTGGTGATATAAGCACGATGCCTATTCCACTTCCTTCCTAGCAAACTGACCCATCAAAATATAATTGCCAGGGGGCTACTCCGACCATTCCCGCCATGGTATCATGTCCCGTAATGAAATCGGCTATTGCTTGTCCTTTAATGGCTTTAGCCGATTCAAATTGCAGGTCGAACTCGGACAGAGCGTAAGCCCATTTCCCAAGTCGCCCTCTTAAAATCGGCGCAGATAGCATGTATTTAACGACGTCAGTTCTACATACTACTATGCAGGTCGATGCCAATACATAGTGTCTCAATTTTGTACAAGCAAAATATAATGACAAACATAACTTCTCTACTGAAGGGTATCTGGTTTCCGTATCCAAGAGACGTCGGCTTAAGTAAGATATCACTTGCTCTTTGCCATCAACTTCTTGCGCCAACATAGCCCCAATAGTCTCGTTTTCAGCAGATACGTACAACTTGAAGGGAATCCCCTTCTGTGGCGCGGCCAGGACTGGTGGTGATGCCAAGTACTGTTTTATGTCATCAAAAGCCTTTTGCTGATCGGTTCCCCATATGAAATTCTCATTATCCTTTAATTTTAGTAATGGCGTAAAAGCTTGAATCCTACCAGACAGATTCGAAATAAATCGTCTTAGGTAATTAATTTTACCGATCAGCTTCTGTAACTCATTCTTGCATGTCGGCGGTTTTGTATTCACTATGGCCTTGACCCTATGCAGTTAACTTCAATACCCTCGATGAACCATGAAGCCAAGGCGGCGGTAGATACACCAAATGCACACTTCAAGGGGTTCATTTTCAGCCCATGAGCCCTTGTGTTCTGGAACACCCTTTCCAAATCGGCCAAATGCTGTCAATCATCTTTAGATTTCACTACCACGTCATCGATGTATATCTCAACAATATGGCTGATTAGATCATGAAAAATCAAGTTCATGGCGCGCTGGTACGTGGCACCTGCGTTCTTCAAGCCGAATGTCATTACTGCCCACTCATACAAACCTATTGCACCAGGGCATCTAAAGGCAGTTTTAGGAACATCGACCTCTGCCATGAATATCTGGTTGTATCCAGCATTCCCATCAAGAAAACTAATAATTTTATTACCTGATGCAGCATCGATAAGCATATCGGCTATGGGCATGGGGTACTCATCCTTTGGCGTAGCTTTATTTAAATCCCTAAAATCTACACATACCCGAAGCTTACCGTTCTTTTTCATGACAGGAACAATGTTGGATACCCACTCAGCATATCGGCAAGGCCTTATAAATTTGGCCTCCAACAACCTTTCGATTTCTTCTTTTATCACATCGTACATTTCTAGATTAAAACGCCGAGGAGGTTGTTTATATGGCCGATATCCCGGCTTGATAGGCAGCCGATGCTCTACTAACTGTCGGCTTAATTCAGGCATCTCATAATATTCCCAGGCGAAACAATCCTGTATTTCCTAAGTATTTCGACCAACTTATTTTTGTATTCTAGACCTAAATTTGCACTTACAAAAGTTGGCATTTTTCTATCTCCCTCTCCTATATCGACTTCTTCAAGCATATCGGCAGAAGTGAAACCTTGACCCAATTTTTCACTCTGGAAGTCTTCAATGGCTTCACACGAATTTATCACATGCCGATAGCTCTTCACTTTGTCTTGTAAGATTTGGATCATTTCTGACTCCATCTTCTTAAGACTTCACTCGCCCGATCATACGTGCCTGGCTTGACACTAATCGGCGTAAATCCCGACTTCCCAAAGCATATAAAATCGCTATTGTCTAACGCTTTGCCTGATATGCACTCTGCTTCTTCGTGCGGCCAATTCGCATCTGAACTAGCCATTGCGATATGAGCCGATGTGTTGGCTGATACAACTTCAACTTCATCTCCGTTCCATTGTACAAGAAGTTGGTGCATGGTTGAGGGGATACAGCAACTGGCATGTATCCAATCTCGCCCGAGAAGTACACTGTAATTTCTTTTAGCTTCAATCACAAAAAATGCAATCGGCAAAGTTTTGCTACCGACGGTTAGCTCTGTGACCATCACCCCTTTTGCTTCAGTGGGGTCACCTGTGAAGTCATTTAACACCATGTTCGTTTTGATCAGGTCCTCATCGGTTTTACCCAACTTTTTGCAGGTAGTGAGTGGCATCAAATTTACAGTAGCTCCCCCATCCACTAACATCCTAGATATCGGCTTTCCATTGATATAGCCTTTCAAGTACAATGGCTTCAGATGCCGATGAGGATCTTGTGGCTTTTCAAACACAACATTTTGTGCACCCAAGCACAGTTGAGCAAACGTGTCTTTAGCCGATTCTGTTTTAATTCTGAACTCGGCTGGTAGAGTGAATACCATGTTGATATCCATGGGAGGAGTGTCATTTCGAATCATTGGCGACAACAAATCATCTGAGGAATCTGACTCATCATCGGCTTGTTCTTTCCTCCTCCATTCCTTTTTAACAGGTTTCATCGGCCATAATTCATTGAACGTTTCATCTCTCTGTTTTTCTTCTTCGGCCTCCCTTATCTCCTACGCCCTTAGGCGCTGAAGCCGTCTACGTTGCGATCGGCTGAGTCCCGTCGGACACCATCTAGGCTTGGGTTCAACTGGCTTATGGATTTTACCAACCAAGTTCTCTGTAGGCTCTTCTTTCTTGTCTTGGTTCGGTGTACCTAGCCTCTCTTTCATTGGTTTTTTATGCCCTGACTCATTTTGATCCGGAACTGGCCTGAATAGACGCTCTTTCACCGATCGTCTTAGCCAATTTCTTTGCGGGTAATGCTCCATGGGGCATGACTCTGGAGATGGTAATACTACACCCCTTTCCCAACAGAATTGCCAAAAAGGATACCTCTGGTGAGCTCTTTCTGCGTTGCCTAGCCGATACAGATTATCCGGCCGAAACACGTTGTTTGGCCGACACGAACCTTCTGGCCGAAACGTGATGTTTAGTCGATACGGGTTATTTAGTTGTCGAGATTGCTGCTTCTGCCGATGGCTTATCCTCTCATATTTCTCAAGCAACTGCGAGAAAGTTGGTTTGGGTTTGAGTGCTGGCTTTCGAGGCGGAGACCTTTCGGCTTTGTACCACTGCTTGACTTTCAGTTCCCCTTTTGGCTTAACTGTCCTTGAATTCTTCCCATCTTGATCGGCTTCGATTTGAAGTGAACCGATCGTTATCTTCAGTGTCTCTCCTTTTGAGCTAGATTCTATGTCAACTTGCCGCGTCGTTCTGGGTCTTTCGTCGACAATCTGCTTTCCTTTGCCGGAGCATTGAACCATGTTGATTGGGAAGGGATTGACATCAACTTCCATGGCCGGCTCCTCTGCAAACTTGAGCCGACCATCTTCAATGGCTGCTTGTATCTGTTGCCGAAAGATATTGCAATCATTAGTGTTATGGGAAAAGGAATGATGCCACTTACAGTATCGTCGTTTCTTGATCTCGTCGGCCGATGGTATGGTATGTCCTTCCGGCAATCGTATCAATTTTTCTTGTAATAACATATCAAATATGCGGTCGCATTTGGATACGTCGAAAGCATACTTGACCTCTGACTTGCTCCTCGTCGGCTTAAGCCATGAGCAGACAAGCGGTTTTCTGGAACCTTTTATCCACTCGGCTATATTTATATCTGCTTCATCCTCAGAAGTTTCGCTTGAACTATATTCAACCATGTTTACCTTGGCTTTATCCTTGCCATTTATCCTAATTTTATCTTTGAATTCCTTACTCAAGTATCGGCTTTCTTGTGCCGATACGCGATGAAGCAGATGACTTAAATCAGTAAACTCTTGCCCAGCAAGTTTTTCCTTGAGTGGGGGAATCAGTCCTTGAAATGCCAAATCGGCTAGCTGATTATCGGGTAATACTACACTGAAGCACCGATTTCGCCCTTCTCTAAACCTTCTAATATAATCAGAAGCTGATTCACCGAATTTCTGCCGGACAGCACTTAGATCCGAAATCCTTAATTCCAAACTGCCAGAGAAAAAGTATTCATGGAATTGGCTCTCTAAATCGTTCCAAAAATGGACCGAATTTGGAGGCAGATTGGTAAACCAAGTAAAAGCAGTCCCTGATAAAGACAAGGGAAAAAGTCTAATCTTCAGCCCATCGGACTGAGCTGCTTCACCACACTAGGCGATAAATCGTCCAACATGTTCTAAAGTGGTGACTGAATCATCCCCTGAAAACTTTGCAAAATCGGGAATCCTAAAGTTATGGGGATATGGCATGCGGTCAATATAATCTGGGTATGACTTTCTATAGCCGATTGTTTTCCCTTTGGGCTGTAAGCCAAATTGATCTCTCAAGACCATGGAAATCTGATCAGCCCAATTGATGTTATTGGCCGATGGAACACCAGGGTTTGGCCAATTGTGATGAGCGATATCACGCCCCGAGTGCAAACTCGGTTGGTCGACTGCCCTAGCAGACGGGAATCTTGTTGTTGCCATGATTCATACCCATCGACTCTGGCAGCCGTAACCTCAGGCAATGGAACGAACGGTTCTGTGTATGTAACTACTTTATATGGAGCCGGATTTCTAACTTGAAATGACCCTTGGGGTTTACAATTTCTATCTAATTCAGTCGGCTGAGGAGCCGATGGAATGTAGGAAACACCTGACGCCGATGGATCTGACTTTGCAGCGTCAGTATATGCATGGCAATGTGGAACTGGGTTTAAGCGAGGATTTGTTGGTGCCAACACGGTGGGTTGGGTCGGCATTAGTGAGGGTGCAAGTGCCGACGCCTTGGTCGTGTTGGCATTTGGTGCCACAAAATATACGGGATATGTTGGGAGTGGCTGCAACAGATCCAGCAATCCTCCAGATGTTGCCAACTCCTGTGCAATTGTCTTTACGCTATTTTTTATCATCGGCTTCAAGGTTGTGACCAAAGCCGATGATTGATTGATTAATGCATGATGCACAGATTGCTCAATCATAATGGACAATTCGGCTTGAGCCGGAAGATATCGGCTTACCGAATTTGACGCAGCGTCAGTTTCACCAAAGGGGTTCAATGTTGGAAGCGCCATCTTCTACGTGACCCCTCGTCGGGTTTTCTGATAACAACCCAACATCAACTCCTCCAAGGCAGCTTTCCGATCTTCGATTTCCTTGCGCTGCTCTGGGGTTAAATCGTCCAAGGTAGGGACGATTATGGCATCAGTGTTCACGTCGACTGGCGCGGTGGATTTGCCTGCAGTCATCTTTTCCGATCGTGTCCCACCGGGCGTGCCAAAAATGTGTTGACGCCAAAAACGTGATGTAGGGTTTCTGGCTAACAACACACCAGACGAACGCCGGGTTCAAGTGCAAAGCGTGCCAATCGATTTGACCCTGCAATCGATAAGGAAATTTTGTAAAATTCAATCAAGCCGATCCTAGAGGCGAATCGGCTGAAGCAGAAACCAGCCAGAAGCCGATTGAATGGGTAAATAGACTAGTCGATTAAGACTAACCCGAAGGTAAAAGGCAGATTGATTCTGAAAAGGCGATGCACAACAAGACAGAACAAATTAGACCTGGATAAATCGAAGACGATCAACAATCGGCGATTCGCAACTTTATTGATCGATGTCGACTTGCAAAAGGGGAATTACAAAGCTAGAAAACTAAAAAGCTACAAGAAAACTAGCAGATGTGGTATGATTCCGGATGCCTCTCCTCGAGCAACCCTGGCGCGCCTTATATATCCATCAGCCGATCCGAGTCCGGATCCAGTACGACAATATAATCCGAATCGGCTATAGTTTCCTAATTGGACTCTGCTTCCGAATATTATCCGTATGCTATCCAAATTTTCCAAAGGCGCCTCGTGCTTTATCCAAACTCGTGCTCTTCTGCCGATTCTTCTCTTATTTTCCAAAAACTGGTGCAAACACAATCGAAAGTCTCTTTTTACATGGTATCAGAGTCTTGTTCCATCCGGTCGCCATAACTCCTTCCAATAACTCATCCACCTCAACTAACATTGCTGCATCTTTTACCTCTGGTGCAGCAGGAAACCTTCTCCACTCCATCTTTTAATCAATTTGTCAATGTTCGGTTCAATAGAGATAGTTTTCTTTTGTGGAAGGCTCATACATTCCGTATCTTCGTAGCCAGAATCTTCTCTGCTACGTTGAAGGAGTGATTGAAACGTCACCAGCTATGATCACCCAAGGTACTGGCGATGAAGCCTGTCAAGTTCCAAATCCTGAATATACTCGCTGGATCCAACAGGACCAGTTAGTGCTGAGTGCTTTACTCTGTTCATTAAGCGAAGAGATTCTTGCTCAAGTGCTATTTCTTGGCACATCTGCAACAGTTTGGGCGACGTTGGAAAGGATGTTTGCCTCCCGCTCCTGAGCAAGAATTATGCAGATTAGAATCCAACTTGCTAATTTGCATAAGAAGGATATGTTAGCCGTAGATTACTTCATTAAGATGAAGAATCTAGCTGACGTTATGGCATCTATTGGCAATCCTCTTCAAGAAGAAGAAATTGTGTCGTATATATTGGCTGGGCTTGGAGATGACTACGATTCCTTAGTCACGTCAATTTCAACTCGGCTAGACCCTATTACTCTAACTGAAATGTATGCTCATCTTATCAGCTATGAACTACGGAAGGAACACACCAACATAACGTCTTCTGCCAACAATGTTGTGAGAATTAATCAAAGAAGTAACTAGAGCAGTTCTGGAGCACGCGACAGAGACGTGGCTGTGGAGAAGGTTGAGGCTATCGTGGTGGAGGATGCACTGGCAATCACAATTACAAGTTACAACAACCAACCTTCCTACCAGGTTTGTGGCAAGCACGGCCATGACGCCCTGAGGTGCTATCATCATTTTGATCATAGCTACCAAAGTGAAGATCAATGTGTTGTTGTGATGGCTTCAATGAATTATATGATTGATCCAAATTGGTATGCTGATACTGGGGCTATAGATCACCTCACGAGTGATTTAGATCATCTCACGGTAAAAGAACGGTACAAGGGGAATGATCAGGTGCAAGCTACCAATGGAACAAGTATGCCTATTTGCCGGGGTTCAATTTCCCGACGAAGGCAAAGAGATGAGGATGAGGCGATGAGGCGACGCCATGGCGATATTCCGCGATCCATCCGTATGGCGTTCAGGATGAAATTATGTTCGGAAGAAAGGAGTGGAATCACGCAGGTTGATAAGGATTCAACCACGCTTTGTCTTCATTCTACATGTGCGAAGACTGATCATTTCTCGCGAAGACCTTCCACTCAGTTTGTCGGTGGCAACTTCCAGATTATCAACAGTGATTCTATCTCTAATGCAGAGAACCAATTAAGAGTTGTTCAAGCGGATCCGCAGGTATGTTCTCCCGGTTGTGCTGATCATAATTATAAGTCAGCTAATCTTTTGCAGGGAAATCAACGTGAATGTTTGAAACAACAATTCAAGGGTACTTGGCCTTGGAATCAAAACAAAAAAAGCTGGAAGGGACCATTGCCGAAACCAAGGAAGTCTTTGCCTAGAACATTTGGGGATTATTTACTGCCTTTGATCGATGAAAGTTGCAGATCATTGGGAGTTTCCACAACACATGTTCTTGGTTCTGATATTGCTAACCCGTTACTTCCTGTTTATCCGGCAATACAAAATTCAAATTTGCCTGATGCTTCGGCTAATGTTGGGCTGGTTATGACGATGGGCCAAAGGCCTAGGAACACCTCTGGATGGTCTAAGCGAAACCCTGGCTTAGCCCTGTTACATCGGCGGCTAAACAAACTCAAAACTCCTCACGAATTTCACCGGCGGCTGGCTAAACTCAATACTACTCACGATCTTCGCACCTACGCACAAGTCGTCATGGCGGAGAGTCTTGGCGTCGGGGCTGGAGATCGCATCAAGCTCGGAATTCTGGCGGTCATCTGCGGCGGCTCGAGGTGGTGGTCATCCTCCCAGATTCGAGGCGCGATGCGTGGAAGGTATGGAGGCCATGACCGTGTTATGGACCATGCGAGCCGTATTGATTCAATCAACCGTGGTGGCGCCCAAATTGCCGCCAACTCGGGGATATCGATCGCTAGCTCGGGAAGATCTGGATGATGATTCGACTATGCAAGCAAAGGAGAAGGAGATTGCTCGGACCACAGCGAGTAAACACAAAGGCACTCGATCTATTGGTGAACTGCATTGAAGAAGAAAAAGAAATTTATTCTTTCTTTGTGAGATATGTGAAGAAGAACACTTTACTCCGACTGTCCTCTGTTACATGGTCCAAAGCTTTCTGCAACCTTGGTGGGCTGGTGGTGATGGTGCAGGATTCTTTCATATACAAGTGACCTCTGCTGTGAAAACCCCATGTAAGGTTTCTGCTACGGCTTTAATCCGGATTGTGGAAGGATCAGTTCCAGCTGATTTGGTTAAAAAAGAATTGGCTCGTGCGATCCCGGTGAAGTGGAATTGGGAGGTTCGGACTCATGACAGTAGTTCTTATATTGTTCCATTTCCCTGTCAAGTTGAGCTCCAAAGGATGATCAGTATGAAGCGTCTCCGTACTGATAATAATGAGGGGGTGATGTCGTTTGAGGAGTGGAATATGGAGATTAAGCCTAAACAAAAGCTTCATAAAGTCTGGGTGCATGTCTATGGCGTTCCATATGAGATAAGATCATTCTTGTCTCTTTGGGCTGTTGGTTCTATACTTGGTGCTACACAACGGGTGGACATGAGATCAATGAGGAAGACAGGGGTTGTCAGATTGTTGGTTGCGGTTCTGGATGTTAATTGTATTCCGGAGGATGTTGACATTGTGGTTAATGATTGTCCATATGAAATTTTTTTCAAGGTGGATCAGGTGATCAATGAGAATGAAGGGGAAACGGATGAGTTTGGGGATGCTGATGACCTTGATGACATGGATAATCAAAACAAGGACAGAGATCAGGACATGGAAGATGCTGGCACTGGGAACAAAGATAGTATTTCCGAGATGGACAAAAATCCCAGAGGTAATATTCATTTCGAGAAAGGATCATCTTCAGGTGCTACTATTGGGTCTGAGGTGCAATTGGCTCAAAGAGTAATTGTTTCTCCTGTGGATGACTATTTGAATCAAAGGAGTTTCAGTATTGCACTTGAAGAAGATAATAAATTGGTTAATGTCTGTCTGTCTGATCTGCCTGTTTCTAATTTTGATGCTCTGAACTCTACTCATCTAACAGTAACTGCTGTAGAAATATTGCCGAAGGATGGGAAGGGGAAATTTCACTTGGGTGAGCCTCTGTCTGATCTATCTGTTTCTGATATTGATGCTCTGAACTTTACTCAGCCGCAGGTTACTGCTGAAGATCTTTTGCCGAAGGATGGGGAGGGACAATTGGATGTGGCTGAGACTCCAGCGCCTGTTGTTTCTTGCGGGGGTTGGGAAGGGCCTGTGGCTCTGGAATCTTCTCAACCGATGGCTTCTTCTGGAGATATATTGCCGAAGGATGCTCTGAACTTTACTCAGCCGCAGGTTATTGCTGAAGATCTTTTGCTGAAGGATGGGGAGGGACAATTGGATGTGGCTGAGACTCTAGCGCCTGTTGTTTCTTTCAGGGGTTGGGAAGGGCCTGTGGCTCTGGAATCTTCTCAATTGATGGCTTCATCTGGAGATATATTGCTGAAGGATGGGATTGGGAATTTGGACTTGGATATTCCTGTGTCTAATATTGCTGCTCTGAATTCTACTCAGCCGCAGGTTACTGCTGATGATCTATTGCCGAAGGATGGGGAGGGGCAATTTGACGTGGCTGAGACTCCTGCGCCTGATGTTGCATTCGGGGGTTGGGAAGGGCATGTGGACATTTCTGTGACTGACATGAGCCATTTGGTTGCACTTGAAAATGACAAGAATATAGCTACTGATTGTCAGTTACATATACCTGTTTCTAATATTCAGGCTCTAGAATATATTCATCCGATGGCTGCATCTGGTGTTATGTTGCCAAAGGATGGGATTGGGAAATTGAACATGGATGTGCCTCTGGTGCCGGATGGTTCATCTGGGGACTGGAAATTGGTTCAGTACTTCAAGCAGAAGCCGAATCAGTTTATGGAGGCGAAGGAATTTGCATTGAATGCCAGCGGTAGCGCTACGACTATTAAATTGCTGCAGTACAAGACAGATGAACAATTGCCGGTTTCTGTTAATGTGTTGCAGCAGAGGGAAGATGTGGCTTCTAGCAACAATTTGGGTCAGAAACTACAAGATTTACCGCGTCGCATGCTACAAAGTTTATGTAAGAAAAACTGCATTCGTGCTAATATTTCTAACATGGCCATGGTGAATGCTCTTCAATTGCTGGACAAAATCAATGGTTGGGAAGAGTTACAACTGCTTCCTTCAGCCGGGGCATGTGGGTCGCAAGGTCGATCAAGTATGAGGATTGCTGCCATGGGCGACACAAATATGCTTGTGAAAGCAATGAATATGGTTGATAAGAAGAATTCTTTAATGCCAGGTAATTGCCCATCTTTCCCCTCTATTTTAGATTCAGCTTTATCTTCTAGAATTGCAAAATTGGGTGTTTTTATGGGTAAAGACATAAGTAAAATTGATAGGCTTCGTGTAGTGAATAAAAATACAAGTTCTAGTCGTAAATCTTCCTCACCTAAAATTTACTTGGATGAGGAAGATATGGATATTTTAGAAACTCAACTCAATCACATTTGTGATGATTTTGACCACAATGTGTTTGAGGAAGGTTTTGATCATATTTGTAGTGATCATGTTGCTACACCGCGTAGGAAAAAATTGAACCTCAGGTATAGCAAAAGAGAGGGATCAACCTCTAAAAAACCAAAAACTCCATCTAAGCTGAGTTTTAAATGAAAGGTGTTTTTTGGAATAGCAGAGGTCTTGGAGACTTGGCTAAGCATAGATACGTTGAGGATATGGTTAAAGAGGAGCAAATTGATTTTATTGCTCTTATGGAGACGGGTCGGGATAATTTCCCGAGAGGGACCACTGAAAAAAATTATGTCTTTGGCAGAGAATTTATTTGGCATTGTATGGCACCCCATGGTCGATCTGGGGGGATGCTCCTGGAGGTTGACTTAACGGTGTATGACATTGGAACCATCGATGAAGGTGACTTTTATATTAAATTCACTCTTCGTAATAAAAATGATGGCTTCAAATGGACTCTTATAGCTGTCTATATGGCCCAAATAAGAAGGAATATAAGGAACGTTTTCTAACAGAAATGGCTTATATTTGTAGCAAAGAATTGTTACCTTATATCATTGGTGGGGACTTTAACATTATGAGTGGTCCTAGAGAAAAAAACAAAGATAATTTTGATAAGAAATGGCCGGACTTGTTTAATATGGTTATTCAATCATTAGATCTTAGAGAGTTACACATGTCTGGAAGACAATATACTTGGTAGAGTAGTGGAGATAATCCAACTTTTGAAAAATTAGATAGAGTATTGGCCAGTACGGAGTGGGAAAGTAAATTCCCACTCACTCTTTGTGAGGTCTAAAGATAGGAGTAACTCGGATCATACTCGTTGTTATTGAGTCTTGAGGTTTAGCGTCATCATAGAACGCCAACTTTTTTAAATTTGAGCGTAGTTGGTGATTGAAGATGGTTTCTATGAATTGGTGGCATAAAATGGAAATCCGAGACGGAGAATCTTGCTATGGATAAATGGCGAGAATAAGATTAGATCTCTTAGGCAATTCTTAAGAGGCTGGGCTAAACATAAAGTTGGTCACAATAGAAAAGAGAAGAAAAAGATTATTTCTATTATTGATGATCTAGATAAAAAGGCAGAATATACAGCTCTCTCCGATCAGGAATTAAACTTGAAAAATTACCTCAATGACAGATTGATTCATTTGTTGAGAGATCAAGAATTAAAATGGTATGAGAGAGCAAAAACAAAGGACCTTTTGGAAGGGGTGACAACACCCAATATTTTCATTTGGTTGCTAATGGGAAACACAGAAAACAGCACATCTTTAAATTAGAACATGAAGATGGTATAATTGTAGGGGATACGGAGTTAAAAGATCATATTACGAAATATTATAAGGATTTGTTTGGTCCGCCTGATGAAAATAATTTTTGTCTGGTAGAGGATCATAATCATGACTTGCCTAGGTATCAAATGAGGAAAATGATATGCTCATTGCCCATTTCACTGAAAAAGAGGTTAGAGAGGCGGTCTTCCAAATGGAACACAATAAATCGCTTGGTCCTGATGGATTCCCAGCTGAATTTTATCAGGTTTTCTGGGATATTATAAAAGGGGACCTCATGGCGTTGTTCCATGATTTTTACCATGGGAGATTGCTGTTGTTCAGCCTCAACTTTGGAATAATAACGCTACTTCCAAAAGTTAAAGAAGCTACAAAAATACAACAATATAGACCTTATGTTTGCTTAATGTGAGCTTCAAAATATTTACAAAAGTGGCCACTAATAGAATTGTGGGGGTGGCAGATAAAGTGGTGCGACCATCTCAAACCGCTTTCATGCCAGGTCGTAATATTATGGAAGAAGTGGTGATTCTTCATGAAACTATTCATGAATTAAATTCTAAGAAACTCAATGGAGTGATTTTAAAACTTGACTTTGAAAAGACCTATGATAAGGTGAAGTGGTCTTTTCTTCAACAAACTCTTCGTATGAAGGGATTCTGCCAACAATGGTGCACGTGGGTTGATCATTTTGTCACTGGAGAGAGTGTGGGCATTAAATTGAATGAGGAAATTGGGCATTACTTCCAAACAAAAAAAGGCCTCAGGCAGGGTGATCCCATGTCCCCTATCTTATTTAACATTGTGGCAGATATGCTAGCTATTCTGATTAAGCGTGCGAAAGAAGATGGTCAGATTAGAGGAGTTATACCTCATCTTGTAGAGGATGGCTTATCAATTTTACAGTATGTAGATGATACTATTCTTTTCATGGATCATGATATTGAGCAAGCAAAAAATATGAAGTTATTGCTTTGTGTGTTTGAACAGTTATCGGGTCTTAAAATTAACTTTCATAAAAGTGAGATGTATTGCTTTGGGGAGGCTAGACGACATGAGCAACAATATTCTGCTCTGTTTGGCTGTGGGATAGGATCTTACCCATTCCGGTACTTAGGAATCCCGATGCACTTTCACAAGCTACGTAATGCGGACTGGAGTGCCATTGAGGATAGATTTAAAAGAAAGTTGAGTACTTGGAAAGCAAAACATCTATCTTCTGGGGGTAGACTTGTTTTACTCAATTCAGTGCTTAGTAGTCTTCCTATGTTTATGATGTCAATTTTTGAAATACCTAAGGGTGTTCTGCACAGGTTGGATTCCTATCATTCTCAGTTTTATTGGCAAGGCAATAATGATAAGAAGAAATATCGCCTTGCTAAGTGGGATATCTTGTGTCGGCCTAGAGATCAAGGTGGACTAGGTATTATTGACCTTCAGATTAAGAATAAATGTCTCTTAAGCAAATGGTTATTTAAATTATTGAATGAGGATGGGATCTGGCAAACCTTGCTTAGAAATAAATATTTAAGCTCCAAATGTTTGTCTCAAGTGGATATTAAACCTGGTGATTCACATTTTTGGAAGGGGCTTTTAAAGGTAAAAGAGGATTTCCTGGCATGTGGATCCTTTCATATAAGAGATGGTTCACAAGTTAGGTTTTTGGAGGACACTTGGGTGGGTTCTACTCCACTGAAAGTTCAATTTCCTAGTCTTTATACCATTGCTCAGCGCCCTCATAATACGGTGGCACAAGTCATGACTCAAATGCCACCAAATATTCAATTTCGGAGATCACTGATGGGGGAGAAACTGCTGGCGTGGTATAATCTTGTAGCAAAAATAGCTAATTGTCAGCTTACTGATGGCAGGGACAATTTTTTATGGGGTTTACATCGACATGGGCAATTCTCAGTACGATCTATGTATGCCTATTTGATGAACCAGAGCATCCCCTTCACCAGGAAATTTATTTGGAGACTAAAACTTCCTTTAAAAATTAAAATTTTCCTTTGGTATTTACAGCGTGGTGTAATTTTAACAAAGGATAATCTCGCTAAACGAAATTGGGTTGGCAATCAAAAGTGTTGTTTTTGTAATTCAAATGAAACAATACTACATTTATTTTTTAATTGTCAACATGCAAAGACTATTTGGAGGATTGTACATATTGCTACTGGTCTATCCCCGCCAAAGTCCATATCTCATATGCTTGGTCCCCGTTATGAGCATTGAGAAGTGTGAAAAAGATTGATACTTGTGGGAGTTGCTGCTTTATTTTGGGCTATTTGGTGCACTCGCAATGATTTAATCTTTCAGAACAAACAATGTTCTTCTTTTATGCAGGTTATATTCTGGGGAACATATTGGCTGCGGTATTGGGAACTATTACAGTCTGAGAACAACAGGGCGACCATCCGATGGGCAAGCAGGGCTTTGGAAGGGGTGGCTTTGGACATTTTTGCTAAGAGTGGATGGAGAAGCAATTATAGAATTTGCTTTTGATTTTAAAATTTCCCGTTGTTCAATTATTTTATGTTGTTTCAGTCTTATGGCTGAGATCTTTGTAAAACTTGGCTGTGTGCAATTTGCAGAGGCCGGATTTTAATCCTTTATAAAAAAACAAAAAATGCCTATTTGCCATTTTGGTCATAGTTCTATAGCTGGTTCAAATCGTAATTTAATTCTCAAAAACATTCTTCATGTACCCAAAGCTAGCAAGCATCTCTTTTTTGTCCACAAGTTTTGTGCTGACAATGATGCATATTTTAAATTTCATCCGAATTTGTTTTTGTCAAGGATCGAGCAACGAAGAAGGTGCTTCTTCGAGGCAAATGTGAAAAAGGGTTATACCCTTTCCCTTCTATCCATCAGCCTCAACAAACTCTATCCAGTGTCAAAGTCAGCAAGGATCAATGGCATGAGCGGCTTGGACATCCTGCCATTGCCATAGTCCAGCCCATTCTTCATCAACACAAGCTTCCTAGCGTGTCCAATAAAGAGTCTTTTGTTTGTGATGCATGCCAACAAGCAAAAAGTCATGAACTTCCTTTACCTCCTCGAGTCATGTAACTAGATCCCCTTTAGAGTTGATTCACTCAGATGTTTGGGGTCATGCCCGTACTTCTGTTAATGGATTCAAATATTATGTTAGTTTTGTGGATGATTTTAGTCGTTTCACTTGGATATACTTGCTGAAATTTAAATCTGAAGTTGAGCAAGTATTTCTTAAATTCCAAAGTCATCTCGAGAGGCTTCTAAACACTAAAATTAAACATGTCCACACTGACCGGGGAAGTGAATTCCAGAAACTAAATAAATTCTTCAGCAAAATTGGAATTGCTCATCAAGTCTCTTGCCCTCATACTCATCAGCAAAACGGCATTGTTGAGAGAAAACACAAACACCTTGTTGA
Source organism: Guadua angustifolia (assembly GCA_036346375.1). NCBI lineage: Eukaryota > Viridiplantae > Streptophyta > Magnoliopsida > Poales > Poaceae > Guadua > Guadua angustifolia. The sequence goes on from JAYEVE010000047.1 coordinate 29,216, forward strand.
AACCGGTTTGGCTCTATTAGCTCATGCATCAATGCCGATTAGATTCTGGGATGAGGTGTTCCTTACTACCTGCTACCTCATAAACAGACTTCCTTCTCGTGTCATCAATAACATCACTCCCTTGACTCGTCTGTTTGGAGTTCAAGCAAATTATCATATGCTTAGAACTTTTGGGTGTGCCTGTTGGCCCAACCTTCGTCCTTACAATGCGCACAAACATGATTTTAGATCACAACAATGTGTCTTTGTGGGATATAGCAATATGCATAAAGGATACAAATGCCTTCATAAACCCACTGGAAGAATCTACATTTCTCAGGATGTTGTTTTCGATGAGAAAGTGTTTCCTTTCTCCCTTGATGAACACACATCTCCTGACTCTACTACATATTCTACATCCATGATGAGCACACATCTCCTAACTCTACTACATATTCTCCATCCACTGTTCTTCTTCCTCTTCTATCCAATTCTGACCCCCTGTTGCATCAGCCATCATCTTCTGAACCAGCTATAGATCATGGTCAAAATGAGAATAGTGCTACCTTGTCACATACCATTAATCATCTTCATGCACCAGAGCCTGATATTGCAGATACATCCAGGGAGGATAGAGGAAGTCCAGTTACAGAACGATGTAATCCTGAAAGCAGCTCATCTGAAGAAATACAAGTCAAGCTTCCTATGCAGACAAGAGTTCGTGATAACATTTACAAACCAAAATAGTATAGAGATGGTATGGTTACTTATCCGGTGCAAGGTAAAAGAGCCTTCTCTGCTGCTGCTCTTGAGACTCCTATCTCTCATGTTGAAGTTATAAAAGATCCACATTGGAAGGCAGCTATGGATAATAAATTCTCTGCGCTGCTGAAGAACAATACCTGGTTGATTGTAAGTGGATATTCAAAATAAAACAAAAGGCTGATGGCTTAATAGACAGATTCAAAGCATGGCTGGTTGCTAAGGGCTTCAGGCAAAGATATGGAATAGGTTATTCTGAAACATTCAGCCCTGTTGTCAAACCGACAACAATTCGGCCGGTGCTTTCGATTGCTGTATCTCGTGGATGGCAACTTAGGCAACTGGATATTCAAAATACAGAAGCATGGTTGGTGCATTACAGTATCTAACCCTGACCTGACCTGACATTTGTTTTGCTGTTAATAAGGTCTGCCAATTTCTCAAAAGCCCTACAGATATACATTGGAATGCAGTAAAGCGAATCTTGAGATATATCAGAGGAACGGCATCACTTGGATTGCATATTCAGAATTCATCCTCCGAGTTACTGAGTGCCTTCTCAGACGCTGATTGGGCAAGATGACCGGATGATCGAAGGTCAACAAGAGGCTTTGCCATATTCCTCGGACCTAATTTGATCTCTTGGAGTGCTAGGAAACAACCACTTTTTCCAGATCAAGCACTGCGGCGGAGTATAAAGCATTGGCTAATGCTACCGCTAAAATAATTTGGCTACAATCAAGTCTGAAGGAATTACGCATTTTCCAGTCAAGGGCACCATGCTTATAGTGTGATAATCTCGGAGCAACCTATCTAACTGCAAATCCTGTGTTCCATGCTCGCACAAAGCATATTGAAGCTGACTTCCACTTTGTTTGTAATCTGTTCTACGTTCTTGCTGTTCGGCCATGGATGCTGTCAGGTGACTCAGATGGAACGGACTGGAATTGAGCAAAAGAAATGACAGCGTTTAGCAACATGCCAATCCTAAATTGCAAACAAGTACTGTAACTAGTGTTGGTATGAGCCGATGTTATCGATCTGGAATCGCAATCAACAACAAGCACCGGCATGAACTGGTGTCCATATCATCAATCTGGAATTGCAATCGACAACAAATACTACCATGATGTGAAGCGTCTCGAGGCGAGGGAAGCATTTGAGCAGAGTGGGCAGCATCTTGGCTTCCCAGTCGTGCGAAAACCGCACTCTGACAGCCAGTATCTTCAAGCTCGGCACCATGGCGCTGGCCCTCACCCTCGTCCCAGCCTATGCAGCGAACAGCACGAGAAAATTGATTATTTGGTTGCACAATCACATACTGAATGCAAAGTGCAGGGCAAAAGAGTTGCAATTCACACAGTTAATTACCCTGATGACAACTCCTCCAATCGCGAGGACGTGGAGCTGGAGGTCCAAGAACCCGAGCAGCCCCAGCCTGGGCTCGTGAACAATCTTGACGGGCCTCCGGTCGGCGATGGTTTGGAAGAGCAGCCGCTCCAGGCAGGGAGACTCGTCGACGACGACCTTGTTGTGGTACAAAGAACTCGAGAAGACGAGAGGAATCGTCGCACGCTGACGGCGCTGCAGAGCTGAACCGAAGCTCCGAGACACCGGCATGCGAGCGGACCACCGCTGCTGCTCACCGCGACATCCCCCGGAGAACTAGCTCATTAACTGCTTAATTAGCCATCATCATCTCCCTGACCATCTCGTCGCCCACTTTATCTAATCTCTCAGGTAAAAATGACCTGCCCGCTCCCTCCTTGTGTTATATACCCCCACACCAGGACGCCGCCCCACTTCACTCCTCACTTGGCTCGCTCATGGCACCTCGGCATTTTCTCCTTCCCGCGTTTGTCCTACTTGCGGCCGCGAACGATGCCGTCGCCGCGCCAGTCCAGTACCAGACCCTCGTCGCCACCCCTCTCTCGCCCCACCCCTCCCCCGCCGCCGTAGCCGACGATGACGTCGTCCAGGGCAGTCTTGCCGCGGCCGAGGACGGCGCGTCGACGGTCCATTTCCGCGTGGTCCACCGGGACGCCTTCGCGGTGAACGCCACCGCGGCCGAGCTGCTCGCGCACCGGCTGGAGCGGGACGGGAAGAGGGCGGCGCAGATCTCGGCGGCCGCGGGCGCGGCCAACGGGACGCGTGGCGGCGCTGGATTCGTGGCGCCGGTGGTGTCCGGGCTCGCGCAGGGGAGCGGGGAGTACTTCACCAAGATCGGGGTGGGGACGCCCGCCACGCCGGCGCTCATGGTGCTGGACACTGGGAGTGACGTCGTGTGGCTGCAGTGCGCGCCGTGCCGGCGCTGCTACGAGCAGTCCGGCCAGGTGTTCGACCCGCGGGGCTCGCGCACATACGGTGCAGTGGACTGCGCGGCGCCGATCTGCCGCAGGCTCGACTCAGGCGGCTGCGACCTGCGCCGCAGGGCTTGCCTCTACCAGGTGGCCTACGGTGACGGCTCCGTCACTGCCGGGGACTTCGCCACCGAGACCCTCACATTCGCCGGCGGCTCCCGCGTGGCGCGCGTGGCCCTGGGGTGCGGCCACGACAACGAGGGGCTCTTCGTGGCGGCGGCGGGGCTCCTCGGGCTCGGCCGCGGCAGCCTGTCTTTCCCCACCCAGATATCGCGCCGCTTCGGCCGGAGCTTCTCGTACTGCCTCGTCGACCGCACCTTGTCGTCGGCCAACCCTACCTCTCGCTCGTCCACCGTGGCCTTCGGCTCCGGCGCTGTGGGCCCGTCGATCGCCGCGTCCTTCACCCCAATGGTCAAGAACCCCAGGATGGAGACGTTCTATTACGTGCAGCTCATCGGCATCAGCGTGGGCGGCGCGCGCATCCCGGGCGTGGCCGTGTCCGACCTGCGCCTTGACCCGTCCACCGGCCGCGGAGGCGTCATCGTGGACTCCGGCACGTCCGTGACCCGCCTGGTCCGGCCAGTCTACTCCGCCCTGCGCAACGCCTTCCGCGCCGCGGCCACGGGGCTCCGGTTCTCCCCGAGCGGGTTCTCACTGTTTGACACGTGCTACGACCTGAGCGGGCGCAAGGTGGTGAAGGTGCCGACCGTGTCGATGCACTTTGCTGGCGGAGCCGAGGCGGCGCTGCCGCCGGAGAACTACCTGATCCCGGTGGATTCCAGGGGCACGTTCTGCTTCGCGTTCGCGGGCACGGGCGGCGGCGTGTCCATCATCGGCAACATACTGCAACAGGGCTTCCGCGTGGTGTTCGACGGCGACGGCCAGCGTGTCGGCTTCGTGCCCAAGGGCTGTTAATTACTGCTGAAAAGCTTAAGGCCGGCAGCGCTTAATTAGCGGATAAAAGTGTCGCCTTGTTAGTCATAATTAATCAAGGGTCCGTTTTAACTAAGGTGAGGTAAAGAGATGTTGTCAGTGGTCCTAAGAAGTAAGAGGCTAGATCCATTAGCTCTAATAGTTAGCTAATTATTAACTGATTAATTATTAGCTAAGGGTTGTTTGGATCTACTGGCTAATAAGTGGTTGAAAATTTAGGTGCGGGTGCAAATGTCCATTGTACCCTTGCATAATTAACCGTTAGCATTTTTTTTGCTACTGTTTGCATTAATTAGGGGCCGAGGGCAAATTGGTCTTTTAACCATCTATTAGCTGAAATTAGTAGGGGAGAACTAGCTAATGAGATAACTATTAACTGGGTTGTTGACTAACTATTAGCTAAGTTGTTTAGATCCATTTCAGATAATTTAGCAGCAAACTATTAGTACTAGTGGATTCAAACATAACCTAAATAGATGCTATCAAGGCTGCTGCATGTGGGCCCCTTCTCTTACCTCCTACATCTTTCTCACTTATCGTGGAGAGAGCAACCGTAGAGTGCCCTTAAAAACTAAGAGTCATATTTTTTATTAAACCTTCCTCCATTAGTGAAGCTTAATCTTGGTATTAAGAGACTGTCGGGGACAGAGGAATCTTTAGCAGTCGTCGCTTTGATCAACAAGGTCCCCGGCTCGGGTCGAAAGCGAAGACAGGACTCAAACCACGATCTAAGCCGCACCAATCCCCGCACGACCTCGACCTTGGCACGGAGGTGTGCACTTACTCAGCCAGTTACCAAGGCTGGGAATCCGGAGTTAGCGAGCGTGGGCGTTAGATCAAGGGATTGGTAAAGACGTCTTCAATACCGCCATGCACTACTCAGGAATCTCTCTGGCCGTTTCTAATAACGGCGAGGAGGGTATAAAATCCTTGAGGCGAAAGCGACAAAGGACACGACATCAACGCATCAAACAATAGGACATTAGCCACATCGAGCGCTCCATTTGAATTGTGATCCACCTTACGTACTCAAGATTAGTGATCTCCTCCGCCTCATGAGAAGACTAGAGTAGAACTATTACCCACACGGGGGCTCGAACCAGTATAATCCGTCGTGTTTTGCTCATTGGCCTTCACCCGACCAACATTCGTTCTTTCGTTGGAGCTGGCTCGTTTTGGGTCCCTCGCTCACACTAACCCGTTACACTTCAGGCGGTCCAGCGATCCGATCGTCGGCAGTGGCGCCAAATGGGGCGAAAGCTCCGCTCATCAAGAGAATCAAGACTTACGAGATATGGCGTCATTGTTGCGGCACATTCATGAGCTCGGGTTGAATCGATCCACAGTATGGAAGCTCCACGTCCTGTTCTCCCCTCTCCACTGCCGCGAGATCGGCTTGTTCTCATGGCGCTAGCCATGACGCGGCGTGGAGGAAGGGAGCGGCATCAAGACTCAGGGGCGCTTCTTTGGATGGCCCAAGTCGCCATCAACGAGCCATAACCGCCCTCCGTGAGAGGAGCGCGAGAAGATGGAACATCATCAGGCGCTCCAAGCTCCCTCAATCGGCGGCGCCTCCGTCATGTCCTTCGAGTCATGACCGACCCCGCCCGTCGAGGTCGGGCCTTTTCGGCCGAGCTCTCGCAGACGAGCTCGATAAGGCCGCCACCGAAGCTGTGCCGACGCAGCACCAAGGTCGCCCTTCCAGGTCCTGGTCCCTGAAGAGTGACGGCAGTTCCTCGCGCAGGCGCCAGCGTCCTCACTGGTCTCCCACACGCCGACAATCCGAGACACATCCCGCGACCCGCCTCGCCGCCGCTCCCGAGTACGACTCGAGCGATGTCGGCGGCGGTAAACCTCAACAACTCACGCTCTAGCAGCCGCACCTCGGGCCTTTCTCCTCACGTTCCCCCAAGGCGTCGCCGGGTCCAATGAGCGCCTGCAGTACATGATGGCCAACTATCTCCCTACCGTCTTGAACAGTGCCGCCCGCACCTGGCTCTTTAACCAGAAGCCCGGCACCTTCCGCTCGTGGCGTCAAATCCAGAGCACCCTCCGTTCAAACTTCCAAAGCTGCTACGAGCGGACCTGGACCGGGTTATCCAGGGGAAGAATGAACCACTCCATGACTTTGTACGACGGTTTATCCGCACCAGGAACCTGATCCCTAGTGTCTCCGACGAGGCCGTGATCAAGGCCTTCAAGTTCGGCGTCCGCAACCGGCGCCTCACCGAAGATCTGGAGATTACGACAAGGCTTCTTGTCGACGAAATTCGCTTTCGCATGGCGAGCGCTATCACGAACGCTGAACGGCGTGGTTATTTGAAGCGTGACTACGACCAAGGTAAACTTGGCATCAACTCGAGTGAGGCTGGTCCCTCCAATACCAAGGGCGCCGACCCGGGCCCGATCACCAAGAAGCGGAAGAGGGACCGCAAGCGTGGCGAGGGCCGAACTCAGGTGGTCGTTTCGGCAAACGGCCACCGCGAGGTCATGGAGATGCGAGACTTCGACTTCGGGAGGGTCCGCCCTCTCGAAATCGGCCACGCACTCCAGCGGCAGCGCCGTCGACCTCGGTCGGGGACCATAATCTGGTCTCAGCGAATAGCGGCGCCGCGAGATCGAGGGCGACCTCGGTTCGATGAAGAGAAGTTCTGCCTGTTCCATAGGGCCCCAGGCCACGACCTGCGAAGCTGCGGGGCCTGGCAGAACAAGCTGGAGGCCTTCTACGATGGGCGCGGAGAGATGCCCACGCTCCCGAAGGAGGGAGATCAGCCCGACAGAGTCAACGCCGGAGAGGACCAGGCCGACCTCGACCTAGATTTTCAGCAGGGCGACCGCCGGATCGACGTCATCTTCGGCGGCTCGTCGGCGTATCAGTCCCGACTCGAGATCAAGGATGCCACGTGCATGGTCTATCAGTCTACCGTCGGGAAGCCTGCGGACTAGCCCTGCAAGTGGGCCAGGGCGACGATAACCTTCACGCCGGAGGATGCCCCCCAAGGTATGTCCAAGGATCTCAAGATTGCCCTGGTTGTGACCCCGACCATTAGTAACACCATGGTCGGGTGGGTCATGGTCGATGGGGCGATTCCCTCAACTTCTTGCTTCTTGAGCGCACTCATTGGATCTGATTCCCGATCGAAGGTCAAGAATATCGCAATTCCGTTCTTCGGGATCGTTCCTGGAAGCTCGACCACCCCTCTAGGGCAGGTGGTCCTGCCTGTCACCTTCGGTGCCTCGGACAACTTCCGCACCGAATTGATCACCTTCGAGGTGGTCGAGGGCAACCTCCCCTACAACGCCATCCTCTGGCGTTCGGGTTTGGTCAAGTTCATGGCGGCGAACCACTACGGCCACCGCTGCATGAAGCTCTTAGGGCCTGGTGGCATCATCACAGTGCGAGGCGACCTCAAGGCGGCGACGGCTTTGCAGACCAGAGCCTTGACTCTCGCCGACATGTTGCCCAACAGGCCTTGAAGCAACCACGAAGGTCGCCGTCGAAAGCGATCATCCGGCCTAAGCGAGCAACTAAAGTCGTGCCACTCGAGGAGGCGACTCGTCCAAGTCGCCCACGTCTTACCGAAATGAGTTCCAAATAGGAACTCGAGCTCGTCACCTTCCTCCGCCAACAAGGACATATTCGGCAGGAGCCAGCAGACATGTCGGGTGTCCCAAGGAGGTGGTCGAGCACAAACCGCAGATCTTGACCCATTGTCGGCGTCGCCCGAAGTTGCGATGCTTCTCTCCCGAGAAGGTTGCCATAATCAAAGAGAATCTCAACAAGCTGCTGAAGGCCGGCTTCATTCGTGAGATCGATTACTCCGAGTGGCTAGCCAATCCCGTCATCGTGCAGAAGAAAGGCGGAAAGTGGAGGATGTGCGTAGACCACACGGGGTTGAACTCGGCATGCTCGAAGGACAACTTCCCTCTCCCGCGCATCGACCAGATCGTCGACTCCACTGTGAACGCCAGGATGCTGAGTTTCCTGGACGCCTACTCTGGATATCACCAGATCAAGCTGGCGGTTGACGACGAGAGCAAGACATCGTTCATCACGCCGTTCGGGACCTACTGCTACACGACCATGTCGTTTGGTCTCTGCAACGCCGGCGCGACCTTCCAGTGCCTGATGACTAAGACATTCGATCCGCAGATCGGCCGCAACCTCGAGGTCTACGTGGACGACATTATCGTTAAGAGCTCCTCCAAGGACGACCACGTACAAGACCTTGAGGAGACCTTTGCCAACCTGAACAAGCACAAGATCAAGCTCAATCTGGAGAAATGTGTATTTGGCGCTGCTTCAGGGAAGGTGCTCGGCTATATGATTGGGGGCTCGGGGGTCGACCCGAACCCGGAGAAGATTGAGGCGATTGAGAAAATGGCCCCCCCAAGTTCGGTAAGGCAAGTGCAATGCCTCACCGGCCGCATGGCCGCCCTCAGCCAGTTCATCTCGAGGCTCGGCGAGCGTGGGTTGCCGTTCTTCAAAGCCCTATGCAAGCAAAGGGGTTTCGAGTGGACGCCCTAAGCGCAGCGGTCTTTCGACGAGTTGAAGGTATACCTGTCGACCCCACCCTTACTTACGACCCCGCAGCCAGGCGAGAAGTTGTTGCTCTACCTCGTGGCCACCGCCCAGTCATTGTTGTCCTAGTGGCGGCGGGATTCACAATGACAGATTTACTCGTACGGCGAGGTTCTCCATGGGCCGAAGGAGCGCTACCTCCAGGTGTAGAAGTTGCTGTACGCTCTCCTCATGGCCTCGCGCAAGCTCCGGCATTATTTTTAGGCTCACTCCATGGTCGTCCCGAGCAACTTCCCGCTCGGGGAGATCTTGAGGAATCCAGAGGCTGGAGGTCGTATCGCCAAGTGGGCCATGGAACTGGTCGTCTTCGACCTCCAATTCGTGGCGCGCACGACCATCAAGTCGTAGGTGCTTGCCGACTTCGTGGTCGAGCAGACATCACAGCCGGCTCCCGAGCTCGAGGTCGAGGAGGAGAAGCCCTGGGTCATGTACTTCGATGGTTCAAGATCCTTCAAGCGCTCGGGGGCTGGGATCCTCATTCTCACCCCGCAAGGCGATCGGCTGAGGTATGTGGTTCGTTTTGGATTCCCCGTAACAAACAACGCAGCGGAGTACGAAGCCCTCCTGGTGGGACTCCAAGCTTGCAAGGCGCTGGGTGTGCGCCGGTTGGTCGTCAAGGGTGATTCTCAACTCGTCATCAACCAGTTCAACAAGGGTTACCAATGCTCGGAAGATTCCATGGCCAAGTACCTCGTCGAAGCGCGCAAGATGGAGAAGTGGTTTCAAAACCTGGAGATCACGCACGTGCTAAGGAAGGATAATTCCAGCACGGACTTCCTCTCCAAGCTCGGGTCGTCCGATGACGAAATTCCCCCAGATGTAATCCTGGAGACCCTGACGTCACCCTCAATCTCCGATCAAGGGGCCTCGGTCACTTTCATCGAAGGTATTCCCTCGTGGGCCGAGCCAATCCACCATTTTCTAGCACAAGGAGAGCTTTCGACCGATCCCGCGGAAAGGAGCAGGATCAAGCACGGGCAAGCTCGTACAGGCTTGTGGACGGCAAACTTTACCGTCGGAATGCTTCTGGAATCTTGACGAAGTGTGTCACCACAGAGGAGGGTAAGTACCTTTTAAACAACATACATTCAAGTCTCTGTGGGGCGCATTCTTCTTACAGGACCATGGTCGGGAAAGCTTTCCACATGGGGTTCTATTGGCCAACAGCGCTCCCGGACGCACGCAACATCGTCCGCACCTGTCGAGCCTGCCAGTTCCATGCTCAAAAGTCACATCAGCCTGCCTATGCACTCCAGACCATACCGCTCGCTTGGCCTTTCTCGACCTGGGGGCTAGACGTCCTCGGTCCTTTCCCGCAGGCGGCCGGGGGGAAGAAGTTCTTGTTCGTCGCCATCGATACCTTCACCAAATGGATCGAAGCCGAACCTGTTTAGACCATCACAGCTAGTGCGGCGGTCAAGTTCTTCCGCTTGTTCGTGGTCATCAGGTATGGGGTTCCATGCAGAATTATCACTGACAATGGAACTCAATTTACCAGTGAGCTGTTCCAGGAGTACTGCAAGGACTCGGCACCAAAGTATGCTATGCTTCGGTGGCCCATCCGCAGAGCAATGGAGCAGTGGAACGCGCCAACGGATAGATCGTTCAAGGCGTCAAAAAGCGGGTATCAGATGAGCTCGAACGACACGGCCATACCTGGGTGGACGAACTTTCCACCGTCTTATGGTCTATTTGAACCACGGTCAGCCGAGTAACAGGGTCCACTCCCTTCTGGCTCGTGTTTGGTACTGAAGCCGTCCTGCCTCCGGAGGTCACGCTAGGCTCTGCTAGGGTCAGCTCGGTCGACCAGATCGACCTCGAGCAAGAACGGTCCCTCGACCTTACCCTGGCGGAAGAAGTAAGATGCCGTGCACTGCTACGGTTGACGCACTACCTGCAAGCTCTTCGCAGACATGCGTCTCGATCGGTACTAGGCAGCTCCTTGTTGGGGATCTAGCCCTGAGACGGATTCAGGGCTCGTCCAACACCAACAAGTTATCCCCGCGGTGGGAGGGCCCCTATAGAGTCGTTTCAACAGATCGCACGGGGGCTTATCGGCTAGCGATGCCCGATGGCAGAGAGCTCTCTAGTTCGTGGAATATTGACCAGCTTCAAAAATTATATGTGTAACTCTTTTACCTCAAATTTCAATAAAGCTGTTGTTCAATTGTCATGTTGGTCTTTGCGCCTCTTCTTCATTCCATATTTTGTGTTGTCTTGAGTTCGGGGCTTCTTTGAATCCGACCTACGGACAAGCGCGCTTGCTCTTGGCCCGGGCATCGTGGGATTGAAATTCACCCCTAGTGGTCGAGCTACCTGTAAGCCGAATCTCTTCGCATCAACGCTCCCCCTGCGCCAGGGTTCGAACCAAGCCCACGACTGGGTCCAACGAGCAAGGTGCAAATCGTTGTCAGGATTCGCGAAGCTCGATCTCAAGGCAATCCTAACACTCTAAGAACCTAAGTCTTTCCTCGTGCGCTTGTGTTGTGCTCCCTGTGGATTTTTCTCGACCTTGCAGGTCATGGTCTCCGCAGGTATCTAACTTGTGCCCAAGGCCGTCGTTGCTCGACCTTGGTCCCAACGGGGCCTGGACGGGGCTATACTACAGAAAGGCTAAGTGCTCGATTAAGGAAATCGATTAAGGAAAACAAAAAAATCTCTTGATCGGAATATCATAAGCAGACCAAGTCATTGGATATTTCTGCCAAAACAATGTCATTTCATTAAACCCTTGTCTTACAAAAGATTTTGTCTACAGGCAAAAAGCTTAAATTTATTTACAGATCAGCCATCTCGCGCGTGAGCTTCTCCTACTCGAGCTCGGCGATCCTGGCCCTCAAGGTCGACATCTTGCCCTGGAGTCGGAGGGCTTCGGTGGAGGCTTCGGCTGCGCGGCGTCGCTCTTCTTGAAGCTGGGCCAAGGCGCTTTTTGCCGTCTTGCTCGCCCGACCCAGCTTCTTCTCGAGCTCTTGAACCTTGGCCTCGAGCTCAGGGGAGGCCCTCGCCGCGGTGGCTACTTGGTCCGCAGCGGCCTTCTTCAGCTCCTCGGCCTTGGCTCGCTCGGCCTCGAGTGCCTTGGCCGACCTCGCACGCTCCTCCTTGACGGCCTTGTATGCGTGGTCGCGCTCGGAGGCAATGGCTCGCTCAAGCTCGGACTTGTGGGTGACCTCGAGCGTCTTCACCACCTTGCGAAGGCCGACGATCTCATTGGAGTCGATTGCCGCCTTTTGTGCAGCCTCCTCCCGCTCGACCTCCAGGGCCTCCATGAGCCTGGAGCGATGTGCCTCCCGCCCCTCCACCACGTCGAGGAAGACCCTCAGCGCGTCGGCGTGCGTCTAGAGGCCTTGCAGCCCTTGGACAACGGAGCCGATGGCCTGCGGGGTTCGGAAAGTCGACATGGTCCTTATCAGAACAGAAAGGGAATGGAGACGCGATCTAAAGTTTGACAATAGCACAAAGAGACTTTGTACCTGGCTAAGCCGACCCTCGAAGGCTGTGCGGGAGTACTCCACAGGTCTGCTCCCCGACGACCCCGGCGCGGTGTTGACCGCTGCCGCTGCTGGGTTGCTTGGCCCTTCGAGCCCTCCGCTGGGGGTGTCCTCGTTTCCAGCTGCTCCTCCAGGAGGGCTCAGACCGCCCTCGAACTCGGTCCCAACGGCTGCATTGGTCTCGTCCACCGCGGTCGGGGCATCTTTGGCCCCCACCCCCGCGGACGTCCTGGCCTGGACCTCAGCGCGTTCTTCTGTGTTGGTCTGGGCCGAGGCGTCTCTGACCTTGGCAGCCGGCGGCACCCCGACCTCGACGGTCAGGGCAGAAACAGTCTGGGCTGCCTCGGCCGCAGCGGCCGGGGCACCCCGAGCATCATCTTCTACCGCGACCTTAGGCAGGCTGCCGCTGGCCTCGGCATCCATGGTGTTGGTCGCGTCGTCCTCGTTGGCTACGGTCGATACTTCATCTTTAACAGGGTCGTCGACCCCTTGGTCGAATTCGCCGGCTGCAACCCAGCCTTGTGGGTCGGCAGGGCCATGGTTCCGCCTTGTTCGCTAGCGGGGGGCCAGCCTGTAGGAGGTCTCCTCCTCCTCCTCAGACTTGGTCTCGCCCTGGACAATAGCCATGGTCAGGATGGGCATGGACTGAGTTTGGGTGTTCAGGGTCTGCGATAAGGAAAGGCCGCTAAGCTAAGGGCAGATGGGGAGACTTGGCAAGCGAAGAGACAACGGTGTACTTGAGTCTGCAGCCTTCGTCTTGCGGGGGGCTGGCGAGCGTCTTGGCGTTCCGGGGGAGAAGAGGCGTCCCCCCTCGGGAACCTCGAGCTTGGGACCTCGGGGCCTGCGGTGGGTCTGGGTCCTCCGTTGACGTCCTGGCTGCGGCCGCAGTGCTCTGCTGCTGCAAGGAGAAATGTATGTCAGATGGCGAAAGAGCACGAGCAAAGTGCTTGGGGGATCGACCAAGGAAACTCACCATCGCGCGGTCGCCCCACTCGACGTGCTGCTTCTTCGGGCCTCTGCCGCCCGCTCCATCCGGGGCCGGCCTCTTGCCCGTCTTCTTGCCCTTGCTCGCCCTGGGCAGTGGCAGCATTTTTCTTGCCGTGTCAAGCCACTCTTGCTTGTCCTGTGGGCGCATCGAAGAATCAAGAAAGGCCCAAGGCGTATGTAAATTAGGCAATCTGGCTCAGAGCGACTTACCTCGGCTTTCCGGCGTAGCACGTTCCTCGGAATGGGCTCATCGAGGGTGTAGTCGTGCGCCGCCTTTCCGAACATCTCGTTCATCCGGGCGGCGATCCAGGACTCCTTCGGCGCTGCTAAAGAGGCAAGTTCATCAAGGAAGCCTGAAGATCAGGACTCGAGCGAGCTTCAGAGCAGAAGTACTTACCAGACGTTCCTTCATGGGTAAGGTCGTAGCGGCCTTTGATCTCGAAGAACGGGTGCATCCTCTTCCGCAGAGGGAACACCCGGCTCCTCAGAAAGTTATTTGCAATGGCCTGCCCGGTGAGGCCGCACGAAGCGCAGATGTGGATGGCGGTGATGGCCTCCTGGTCGATCTCTAGGTTGTCCGCCTCCGGGGTCTACTTCCCGCTGATGGGGGTTCCGTCGAAGGCCAGCGCGCCGTCCTCGCCCCTCTTCAGGTAGAACCACCGCTCGGTCCATAGGCCGAGGGAGTCTCGAGGACGCATTTGGGGGAAGGACCAAGGGAGCCCTGCCCGCAGTCGGAAGTAGAAGCATCCGACCACGGGGTCCTTCCCGGTGCGGAAGATGGAGAAGAAACGAAAGAAAAGCGAGGGGGAGGGAATGATTCCAAGGAACCCCTCGCACAAGTGAGAGAAGATGGAAAGGAGAAGAATAGAATTGGGTACCAGATTGATGAGATCAATCTCGCATTGGGCAAGGACTGATGCAAGGAAATCGCTCTCCGGCGTCCGTAGGCCGAAGAGCATGTAGTGCTCTGTGCTGACGTCCCGTGGCTGCGGCTCGGTCTCCCCGTCCGGCAGCAGCCACGTCGCTGGGTCCAGTAGTCCCAGGCTCTCGAGCTCTTTCATCCTCGCCACCGACAGGGAACTCCTTTCGAGCTTGGCCGTGGCGGTTGAGGGGGTGTTTGGTCGGAAGAAGAAGGGCTCAAGTGAGGAGTTAAGAGAAAAAGATTGCAAGAAGGTCAAGAGTCTCTCGAAGTTGCAATGGGTTCGGGTTTTATAAGCCTGCATCGCTTTCACGGGAGGATAGGGCATCTCAAAAGGTCTTGTTGGTCAGCGATTCAACAGTGCGATTAAGGCACGGCGGTGGATCGGCGTTCTGAACGGTTCGCCGCTCGATCGTGGCCGTACGTAAGTCCCGAAGATCAAGGCGCCGGTGTAACGCTAGAACCCATTCGTAGGTCTCTGTCCGACCTCGACTTTGGGTTCGAAATTTCCAGAAGATCGTCCACTATGTTCATACAAGAGAGGCTCGATGTCGATCCAGGTACTTGCCACGACCTTGAGCCTCGGGGGCTAGCTATCTCGATCGAGAATCTTTGATGAGTCAACGCGCGCATCAACAGGGTCCCGGCTCGGGCTGAAGACGGGACTCCGACCACAACCTAAGCCGCACCAATCCCCGCACGACCTTGGCCTGGAGGTGTGCACTTACTCGGCAGTTACCAAGATCGGGAATCCCGGAGTTAAGGTGGACGTGGGCGTCAGATCCGGGACGGTTGCAGCACGTCTTCAATACACGCCATGCACTACTTTGGGAATCTCTCCTGGCCGTTTCTAGTAACGGCAGGGAGGGGTATAAAATCCCTTGAGGCAGAACAGCAAAGGACACGACATCGACACACTAGCAATAGGACATTAGCCACATCCAGAGCGCTCCAGCTCGAGCTGTGATCCACCTTCTGTACTCAAGATTAGTGATCTCCTCCGCCTCAGGACAAGACTGGAGTAGAGCTATTACCCACACGGGGGCTCGAACCAGTATAATCCGCCGTGTCTTGCTCGTTGACACTTCACCCCGACCAACATTCGTTCTTTCGTTGAGCACGGCTCGTTTTGGGTCCCTTACGCACACTAACCCCGTTACACTTCTACGGTCAGGCGATCCCGATCGTCGACAGAGATGTATCTAATGAAGGGACATGGATGTACAGCTGTGTACCCAATTTTTTTTAAAAAAAATAATTATATAATATGTATATTACTTATATATATTAATAATAGGATCAAATTAGTATATATATTCACTTATTAACTAATTTTAGTCTATTTCCATTCTTTCATAACTCTCCTCAACTGACCATCGTAGCCTATTAGCGAAAAGCCCACACCTTCTATTTCTCAACCGAGCAAAGTACATTGCAAAGTACAACCAACTCTAACCATTTTTTTCTTTCATGTTCTCTGCCTCTCTCTTTCACATGGCCTCGGGGCATTGACCGGTGATACAATTCAACAATTAGGCAGCGGCGGAAGAATGGGGGTTGAGGTGACAATGGTTGTCAATCAAAGAGTATTTGCAACAACTGCGAAATTGCACGCGCTGCGATGCAGATCGAGGCCATCGATCATGTCATATAGATTTTCACATATTGTCTCGTTGAATGTTGAGAATTTGAAATGTTGATAGAAGGTGAATTAGTAGGATTAATTAGTTGATTTTGTAACGTAGAGCTTAAGAAAATTAAGAGGTATTCTGTAGATCGGAAAGCTTTGTGAGATCGATCTGGAAAGACACAGAAGGCAACTACAACTACTACCTCCACAACAAAACTAATACCTATAGAAAGCAAATTTGTTTTCGATAATTAATTTTGTGAAAGAACCAACTAAGTATAATAGATGATCAATATTTTATTCTACAAGTTAGTGATGAAGCCATAGTATCTCACTTCCAAGTTATGGAGTCTGTGCGAGTTAATTTGTATTTTTTTCTTAATTATTATAGAATTTTCTAATTTATTGTGACATATTTGCTCTAATATGAATACTTTGTATTTTAATTTTGTATTGTGTACCTTAAACTTTTACATTAGACAATATTTTGTTAACTCCGTACACCCATCTAAAAATTCTTGGATCCGCCACTATTGGTATTAGTATTAAATCAGTAAGTAAGTAGCTCTTTTTATTCATTTCTCCATAAAAACATCCATCGATTCACCTATACTTCCCCTGCTTATGTCTCTCTTCATTTACTTGCACTAAACTTTTACTTAAAAAATATTCCTAAGAAAAATATGGGTCCAATTAATATTTTAAAGATTGTGAAACAACTATATTATTTTTGTAATTCAATTGTTGCATATAGAATTTAGTTAAGTATTCACATGGTTTTTGCATCTACAAAATGGAATTTTTATAACTTGGAGTTTTTGAAGTCCTACTTGGATTCTATAATGACTAAGAAAGATATAATGGATTGGAAAGACTCACGATAGCACTTTAGGGTTTAATTTTAAATTTAACTCAGGCCCCCAAAATGCTAGGTAAGCCCTAAGAGGAAGAGATAGAGAGCAACTTGTGCAACCGAGTCTACCGATATGATAGACCTCGGAGTTAGGTTGGCTTTTTTGGACCGACCTGATAGGCACGGCATGACACATAGCGGGATAGGGCAGTATGGCCCAAACAATGGGTCGTACTATGCCTCGAAAGAAGGCCCATCGAGTGGCACGACCCGGTACACCAGCTGGGCCATGCTGAGGCTAGGTTGGCATGGCGGCGACATAGTGGCACGACTAGGTTGGGACGGCGCCGAGGGATGGTGGGAGGAGAGAGTAGCCAAGGAGGGAGAGAGGGCGCACCTCGTCGTGGCACTGTCATCCTTGGCTCATCGGAGGCTAGATGCCACATCTAGGTTCATTGGCACTTGAAAGGATCGGGATGTCGCCTAGAGGGAGGGTGAATAGGCATTTCAAAATTTAAATTTAAATCGCAGCGGAAACTAACTGTTTGGATTATCCGAAATAGGCTTCGGACTGTCCGAGTGGTTCGGATAGTCCGAAGGTTAGTTCGGATAGTCCGAATGCTTCAGAGCACACAACTCGCAAAAAGTAGATCTAGGCTATTTGGAGGAGAGTAGATGCACCAAATGAAATTTGTTGGCCTACAATACCTGCAGGAGCTGAATAACCACCAATAAACTTTACTCAAAGTAGATCACCAAACAAATCGCCAAGATTTAAATCAAACCCAACAATGGTGAAATGGAAATCCAAGAAACGAAGCCAAAAGCTCAAAGATTTTTCACCCGAAGTTCAGATCCTTGAGGGGATCCTACGTCTCCGTTGAGGCGGCACCAAGCCGGGGTCTCTTTCAACCCTAATCCTCCCTGTGTTGCAAAAAGTACTCACTTATTTCTTTCTTGAATCCTTCCCTTTCGGAGGTGGATCCAACCTTCACAAACTTCTGGTGGCTCTCTACACCAAGCTTGAGAGCTCAACGGCAACTCCTAGCCACCTAGGAGTCCTCAACCTCCAAGAGTAAAAGATTGGCGAGAAATCCACGAGAGAATTAACCCGGTGCTCAAGATGGATCTAGGACTCTTCGATCTCTCAATCTTTCTTCTCACTCTCCCTCTATTGATTCAAGACTCAAAGCTCAAAAGGGGAGTGAATGCTAGAGCTCAAGAGGATGAGGAAGTGCAATAAATGTTTTGAAATAAAGTCACATCCTGGTAGGTGGGAAGGGAAAGGCATTTATAGCCCTCCCAAAACTAGCCGTTTTTACTCAGCCCCGAGACAGTTCGGACAGTGCGAACTTTTGTTCGGATAGTCCGAACAGGTTGAATAACGAGTGACAGAGCGACCTAGCTTAGATAGTCCGAACATTCATTCGAACAGTCTGAAGTGTTCGGGTACTCCGAGTGTTCGGAAACTCCGAAGAAAACTTTGGACAGTCCGAATAGGACTTAGCTCTAAATTAACATTTTCTAGTTCTAACAGAGAGGGTCCACTCGGATACTCCGAAGATATCTTCGGACATTCCGAATGGACATTTTTCAGAACTAACAGAGAGGGTCTATTCGGACATTCCGAACTCAAGCTTGGATACTCCGAATGAATTTGAGCAAAATGCTTCTAAGAGTCAATATTTTGACACTTTTGACAACTAGGATCCATCATTGAGCACATAGAGTCATTCTAAAGCTATTTCTCGTCATATCCCTCTTTATAGTACGGCTATCCTTAGACTGAATAAAAAATAAAATACATGCACAAAATTAAGTCTAAAAACGCCTTCTTCTCATTTATTTTGAGGGTGACCCTTTGCTTCGAGACTTTATCACCGAATACGATGATCTGATAACACAACTTACAAATCTCATTAGTCACTTAATCCTGTTGTCATTATTCACCAAAATCTTTAAAGGGCCTAGATGCACTTTCAGCACTATCATAGCCTAGATCTAGCACGCATCTCAGAGGCACTAGTCTCCAAGGTTAGCATCGATGGCCACAAGCAGCGGGGAGGTTGCCTATAGCGAAGCGGCCCAGGAGGAGCTCACCTATCGCAGCGTGGCCCAAGTGTGACAAAGCCAAAGATGAGGAGAGCTCTATCGCATAGGCTAGGTAGAGGCCAGGAGGGCACCATCGCTGTGGTGTGGACGAGGGGGCGGCTGGGAGGAGGGGAGGATGGAGGAGTAGGGGGCCGAGGACGGCAGGAGGAGAGAGAGGCTGAGGCGAAAAGAAGGATGAGGAGAGCAGAGGGGAGCTGGGATGGCGGGGAGGAGGGTAGTGGGAGGGAGCCAAGGTGTAACATCCTGAAAATTTAAAATTAAGAAAAATAAAATTTTAAAACTTAAAAATAAAATTGAAAATTAAAATTTAGAGAATGAATTGAAATACCATCTTTCATCTCAATATTTTGAAATCCAACCTTAATCAAAGGATGAGCTACAAAATAAAACTTTAAATCAATAAAAATATGAAAATGAGTTGAAAATAAAGTTTACTTTGAAATTTCATTTAATCATAAATTGTCTTGAATTTTGATTCTTAAGAAAATATTTTATTGCATTGATTTTAGTTTCTCCTTAACAAAAAATGAAAAATATAATGAGGAACTAAATCTTAAACCTTTACTTGTATTTTTTGATGCTTTCTCTGAATTTCCTGAATTTTTCTTGATTTTTCATGATTTTTGCTTCATTGGAAAAATGTTTACAAGTAATAGATGAATACCAAAAATAAAATCTAAAATCAATAAAATGTATAAATTCTGGATAATCTCAAGAATTTACTAGAACCTCAATTACAAATTTTAAAATGTCATATCCAACATTTATGCATGAAATAAAAGCTCATTTATTTAACCATGACTAGCAATAGTGAACTTTTCAAAATTTAATAAAATAATCATAACTTATCTCAAGAAGAAGATTTTATATTATCTTATGGAGTAATAAATACATATACAGTAAAATTTTAAGAAATTAATAAATTATTTTTGGATATTTAAAAATAAAAAACTGAGAGATTAAAAATCTAATAATCTGAATGTCAGAATTTTATTAAAATAATTAAAAAATATTTAAATTGGAAACGTTTACTGAAGGATAAATTGACCAAGAAGAAATCATATAAAACTTTTCAAAAATGTTGAGAATATTTAATTTTTCTGATAAATCAAAAACAGAAAATAGAAATATGTGCACTGTACATTGTCAGAATTTTTATAAATTCTGTAGATAATATTTTTATCTGAAATTTATATAGTATGAAGATAACTCATCATTAATTTCTTATAAAAATTTTCATAAATTTTTGATGCGGCAAAAAACCGATCTAATAAACCTCACCATGATCAGCCTATAGCCAGTTCTAAATTTTGTTGCGCTGCCCCATTCTCTTTCACTTGCGTGTGGGGCCAGCCTCATGTTTGGGGCCACCCGGTAGCCTCAGTACCCATCATCTTCTTCCTCTAGACATCGGAGCCGTGAAGCCGATTTTTCCTCCTCTCTGCTGACGCGCTACCATGGCAATGATTCCCCTCATCCTTCCTTGCCACGCCGAGCAATAGCAGGACTCCAAGTCTCCTAGCCTAACCCCTCTCTCTACAAACCTGTGTAACCTACTTATTTGCTATCTCTGTGCTTCAATCACCGCTAGCGCAGAAGATAAATTGCGCCCCAGTGAACGCTAGAAGCTGTGTGCTCATCCCCCTCTATTTTCTCTAGCTCCCTTCCAGCCAGATGCCCAGAATTTCCCCAATTCCGCCATTGCCAAGAGCTTTGAAGCTCAAAGCCGATTGCAATTCTCATGGTTCAAAGGCTCATTTCCAAATTGCTTCAAGCCATAGCATCAACAAGCTCTACTAAGCAAAAGCCCTCAAAAATCTTGAAGGATCTTCAAGCAGAACCTCATTGCCATGGCGCACCTTCTTCCCCAACTCCAGTCACCAGTGGCAGCCTAGCTCAGACAATCTTCAACCATGGCGAATGGAAAAATGGGTTCCTCGCGATTCCCAAATGCCTAATCCCTTACCCATTCAAACCCTCACGCTTTGATTTTCCCTCCTGGCCGGCCTGCCATTAGCGCCGCCCTAAGCTCGCAGTGTTGCACTGCTCTAGCCATCATCAGTCGAGACTGAGTGCCTCCCTGGGTTTGCGGCACTTCACTTCTTCTCTCTGCGTGCCGCCGCCGTTAGCCCTTGGCGCCGTGCCCTGGCTCCCTCTCTTTTATGCGTCACTACCCAGCGGGTCCCAAGAGTTAGAGACTCTCATTTCTGCCATAGAAAAGGTGAAATGCGCCTCCTGAGTTAGAAAACGCATTTTCAATTTTCTATCCATTTTCCAGACCATATAGCATACATATATTAATAACTTTTGCATTTTAACTTCAAATCCAGCAAACAAAATTATAAAATCATCTAAAATCAGGAGTATTCATAATATGCAAAAATATTAAATTTTTGAACCACGGAAGAATTATTTGAATTAAACTTTGTTAATAACCTTAATATGGTCTTTATATTAAATCTGTGCACAATAAGCCATAAAATAATAATATGAATTTTTATATGATGATAAGACTAGGATGAATTCAAATCTATAAAAACATTTAATTTTTGAGTTACAGAATAGTTATCCAAATTAAAAAGAGATAAACACACTATTATGGACATTATTGCACATATGAAAAATATAACTTATAAAATCATTAAATAAATTTTCATGTGCTTATAGAATCATAATAAACTCAAATATGCAAAAATATTTAATTTTTGAACTAAGTTTAATTTATTTGCTTTGCAATCAATAGTAAACCCTAATATGGCTATTAATAAAAATAAAAACATAATAGGTCATAAAATAATAAAATAATTTGTGTGAAGTTCCTAGAATTAGTAAGGACCCATGTATGTAAAAATATTTAGAATAAAACTTAGTTTGCATTCTTTTAATAAAAAGAAATGCAGATCACAACAATAAATAAATATATAATCCATCGCGTTAAAATCAAAATAATGCAAAAATAGCTTAAAAACATTTCTAAGATTATCCCCTACTAATACTAGAAAAATGAATAAAAGATCTTGCATAGTGTAGTCGCAAACTTAAAATGAAACCCGACTAGTTATAACGCTAACTTTGTGATCATTTATCCTATTTCAACAGCAAATAAAATCACTCTTCTAAATACTAAAATTTATAAAGCCAATTTAGAAACACTCCACAAAGTTCATACTACCATGTTATGAAGAAAGAACCTCACTTCATCATGCATTGCATGTAAATCTTGTTAGCTCAATAACCTTAAGCGTTAACATTTCTGTAATCCGTAATATGAAAAAACAAACTTTAATTATAAATGAAAAATCAATGGTCATAACATTTGTATCACCAAAACCTTCTTAAAGACCATAAAAATAAGGCCAGTAGCCTAAATCAACAGATCTAATTTACACGAAACTAATTCTATACATAATCAATCAAAGATAAAATACTATTCATTCATAATCTAATGTGATCACTTAAGATTTTTCGACAGCCCGCAAAATATCTCATCTAAATATGAATTTTATAAAGAATAGTCTAGAAATGATCTTTAGGTTATGGTTTACAACAATCTGGAAAAATATTCTTATTTCAATTTGCTTTGCATCTTAATCCTATTAATGCAATACCCTTAAGTGAAACACAATATATGTAAAGTCTGTGAAACCTGTAACTAATGTTACTTCTATTAATCCAAATAATTTTTGCATCTTGAATTTGGTATTATAAATAAAAGAATATATAATGTTAGCTTCTTGAATTCGTAAAACAAGAATAGATAATATATAAAAGAAACCATGCATCCCTCAAACTGTTAACAATGTGAATGCATACACTTAATTGACTAAAACATGAGAACATAAAATCATTCAATCCAAACTTAAAATATATCTGCTTTCTATAGCAATTTTTTATTTGATGTTCTATCTATTTTATTTTTGCCCTTATTAAAGATAGTTATTTGCTATATTTCCGTTGAACGATGTGTAGAACTCGACATTACTAACTCCGTCGTCGACAACGCCATCTGCAACTACGACTTCATCATAAACAATAAATAAGTAAGGCAAGCACCCCATTGATCATATTGATCCTAGTATTTAATTTTCCTTTTATTTATCAAATGGTTTCATGCATGCATTTATTTTCTGTAAATTTGTTAATCTGTGATACTAGTAGTTATACCTGTTGTTTCATGAAACTTCCTTGATAAGTATGGATATATGAACCTTGATAACCATAGAATAAGGATAGATAATACATAATGTCAATTTGGGTATATGCGATTTAATAACCATGCTTAGTCTTGCTTTAGAATCAACGATGAAGATGATCAGTTCAAAAATTGTTTCTTGAGATTGAAAATGTATTTGGAAATGATGCTGATGGTTACTGATATTTCTGTTAAAAATCCAAAACAAAACTATGGTTTTGATGCGGGCAATTATTGGCAATAGCCGGATGTACAAGGGGATTGTACACAGTGTAGGGTAGAGTATTTCCCGTGTCAGATTAAGGACCAAACAATGGGACACTATTGATCCAAGAAAACCGTGCAAACACAAGTGTTGGGATGGGGCAACCTTAAACCGATTAAGTTATCTAGTTTAACTTTGCATCTATGGAAGGTGGGAGCCAGCATAGGCATTCCTTTCTAGATCTACTTATAGGGGTTTCTACTTACCAATGCAACGGTGTACGCCTTGTTATGGTAAGAAACCTTTATTGCAGGGGTAATTCTTATTTTTCCATTTTAAAAAGACAGGGTATGTCTGCTATACATGTTTCTTCTCCATAGTAAGGGTTAACGCTACTGGGCTAGTACAAAGTTAACCTAGGTGATGTAAAGGTTTTTGTAACATCCCAAATTTTTGGCTTTTTATTTAGTTAATTGTGTTTTATTTCAAATTGTGTTTCTTATGAATTTTCTGGATTTATTTGGATTTTCTGAGATTTATTGGAATTATTTTAAATTAAAGTATATTGCTTTTGTCAAGAATTAATTATAAATAGAAAATTTTAAACTAAAGTTTTGCCAAAAATATTTTATTTAAGTCCAGAATGTCTCAAAGTATTTTTGAGATTTTTCTTGGAATTTTTCTAGTATTTTATTGCTTCAAATAAATCAAAGTAATTTCTCAAATTATTTTAATTGGTAAAACCTCGAAAATTTGCTAGAACGATGTGGTCGAAGCCCATTATCGCGGCTTCGAATTCCGTCTGTTCGGCCATCCTTGACCACTCCTCGAATCCAATGCCGGCCGTCGGATCGTCATCTGAGGGCCTTTATCAAAGCGCGTAAGTCATGAAACCCTAGCGCTTCAGAGCCGTGGGATTAGCATCGTGCGGTTGACAATCAGCCATACCATTTCGGAAATTTACCTCATCTGAGCCGTTGGATTAGGTAAGCGGACGAGATCGTGCCGCGTTAGGTTTCTTCGTGACCGTCCGATTTCCATCTAAGGGCTGCTAGTCGTCGTCTCCGTGAAGGACTCGGAGTCCAGCTCACGCGCGTCGCCGCCGCCGTGTCCATGGAATTTTCCAAGTTTGCGCGCACGCCGAGGGCTATTTAAGGAGCCAACCCGACCCTCGAGGTTCCTCGTGAGTTGCCGCATCTATTCGCCCAAGCACCAACGCCGGAGGAGCATCGTGAAGCTTGCGAGACCTCACCGGAGTACCGAAGGACGTTGCGCCGAGTTTCGCCATCGCCTGGAACCTCTTCCACCGCGCCGAAGTTGGATTCAAGTCCATCTCGCCGAGCCGCATCGATTCCGCCACTCCACGTCGCCGGAGTCCCACCAAAGCGCCGTATCCGTGGTCGTCGTCTTCGAGTCCAGTGGAGCCGCGCCGCCGCTTCGTCATCGCCGGGATCGAGCTTCGTGAGCCGTTGGATCGTCATCGCACGCACCAGGTCGAGCCACGTCACAGGATTAAACAACGTATCGCACGGGTAAGTGACCACCGTTTGATCTTAGATGAGAGGCTACGATTAGGCCGCGTCAATTAAGTCCACAGTGCACCGCTCGGGAAGGTGTCAACTGTAGGATTTTCGGTGAATGCCTCGGATTGAGACGCGTAGCTAGATGAATAGTAAAGCACTCAGGTAAGGTTCCACCGATCGATTTAGATCGGGTGGTTATCACTCAGCCACGTCATGGATTAAATAACTGCCATTGGATCGGTTAGGGACGGCGTGGATTGCGCCACGTGTCAGCCGTACCGGATCAACGTAGTGCTGACATCAGCTGACACCATAATTCGGATTTTCCTTTTTAAAAATAATTCGGAATATTTTGATTTTCCAATTTTAGGGATTTTCAGTAATTTGAATTTTCCGAGGGCTCGTTCTTCCTCATACGAACTCCGATTGAGGTGATTCAAATTCCTAAAAATTTGTAAAATTGAGATCTATCTAATGGTGATTTTTGTTGGATTTTTAGAATTTGTTTGTTCTCTAGTTTTGGTGTTTATTTGCTATTCTTCTCGATTCGCGTAGACGTTGAATTGTGTGAGGCTTCGGAGGAGGAATTAGCAACTCAAGAGCAATCTTCAGATCAAGACCAGGAACTTAACCAAGGCAAGTTGTGCTTTGAACATGTTGCACCCATGTTTGCAAAATTGCTATTTTGATTTACTTTATTGCATGTTATTTTATGTGTATAAATGATTTCAACCTAAGTTTGGGATTAGCTAACGTACCCTTTGAATTACACCCTACCTTGTCAATTGTATGCCATGATCCACTTGTCACCCTAGATTGGTTCACTATAGTTGGTTAATAATAAATCAACATGGGATGGTTAGAACGTAATAGTGTGCTTAGCCATGCCACGTCATCACATGTACTTGAATCATTGAAAAATAATCTTGACTAATGGAATATGGAACAATGTTATGAATTTGTGTGTCATGTGTGGTCACACGATAAGATTGAGTTGTTGTGGCAATGGACGTCACGCAACGATATTGAATTGTTGATGGCACGTGGTGCTTGGTAATCAATTGGGGTGGTTATGATTTTAGATCGGAGCAAGTGGCAAGGGCAAGTATGCCTGGGTGGGCCCGATGGGCAGAGGGTATGTGTATGTCTTGCTTTGATCAACCCTAAGGACACCTTACGAGCCTTTGACCTGAGTCAATCATGCAACCACATGTCTGATATGGGGTAGCCTAGCTAACTAATTTGCAATGTCTTAGTCTTCGTACTACCAGTGGTGGAGTGGTTCATCCTTTTTAATGAACCCAGATGGCGTAAGAGGGGGGCCCTGGATGTGGTAACCAGTCCCACCAATGTTGAAACCTTAGCGGGTGGTACCGAGTTAAGACAGAGTATTGTAAAGGCTTTGTCATGATCTCTTCGCCGACACACCAAAGGAAGTGTGTTAATCGCGTAGCAGCAAAAGATGATCATGTCATGTGGGTAAAGTGCATAACCTCTGCAGAGTGTACAAACTATTTAGATAGTCGTGCTCACGGTATTGAGCAATGCTCGGGGATTACAGTCAAGGGTTTAGACTTTTGAAAAATGAAAACTTGGGATGGATGGCAGGTTGCCAGGTGAGGTTGAATCTTGACTTAGGATTGGAAACTTGGTTTACTTGAGAAATGCTGAATCTATCTATTACTGTTATTTGTTTTTACTGTCTTTTCAATCTATATACTGTACTTGTTCATAAATGCTGTTTATTTGCAAAATAGCCACTGTTAGCCATTCCTTTGGAATAAGCCTTGCATATAGTTATGTTGAAATTGCATTCTGTGCACAACTTGTTGAGTGCTTTATTACTCACCCTTGCCTACAACATCACCAGTGCTGAAGAAGGTGTACCATGAAGGGACGAATGTTTAGGGTGCGAGCCTTGTCGGTTACTGTGGTATCTTGAGGGGTTATCTCGTCTTCATTTCATTGCAGTTCAATTTGTTGTTCGGTCTTGTGAGGCATTGTTAAGTAAGTTGACCATAAGGTCATTCAACTAGTAATATCTAGTATATTATGTCTTTTATCTTATTTCCGCTATGTATGATTGTGATATTCACTAATGTTGAGCTGTGTGCACTAAGCGTGATCTGGACTAGTCAAGATACACGAGAGGTCGGATTTGCATATTCGGGTCCCGACAGTTTTCATCATGAACATTCTGGCCACATGCCAAAGATGCGTGAAATATGCGACAAAAAGAAAAGGTCATGACTTGTGGGTAAAGTTGTACATCTCTGCAGAGTGTAAATCTAATCGATTAGCCGCTCTTGCGGTCATAGGCACTTGATGAAGTCATTCCAATGTTAGACTTTGGTATTTTCTAAAAATAGGTTTTGGTTTGAAACTTGTTTTTGTAACTGTTACTTTATGTCAATGGACTGACATTGTTGGATTTCATATTTGGATTATTGGATGAATGATTATGACTTCATGTCAACGGACCGACATTGATGGACTTCATGATTGGATTATGAATTTGATTATTGGATTATTGGATTACTGGATCATTGGATTATTCAATGCTCACGATGTGATGTGAGTATTTCTTGTGCTTTACTTATTTTCTTATTAGCAAACTTGCTTTTACAAATTCCGTTTGAGAAATTACAATTTGATTTACAAATTAAATTCTGCTTTATGCAAAATTAACCTAGAAGCCTCCTTTTATTTAACTTGCATTATTACATTTGCAAATGCCACCTTAAGTCTTACTAAGTACGAAAGTACTCAACCTTGCTTATTTTGTTGTTTTAGGTGATTGTGAAGCTTCGAAGAATACTTTTTGTCGCAGATTATGGGAAATTCAATTCAAGCGATCTTTCTAGGGATTTATGTTTTGTCAGTTGCCTGTGGGATGGATGAACACACTACAAGATTTTGCTTCTCCTGTGCTATGATTATGTACTCTGAATTATACAATACTTTGTATAATTAGTTTCCACTTTAATAAAATGATGTATGGTTGTGATTTCAATTGTTGTAAATGTGCGTACTAGCTAGTGATCCAGGGACTAGTACTGAATGCACATTAGATCCTCATTTTGGCATTTTATGCTAAAATGAGGTTTGTTTCACCAGGATGGCAGGGAGGAGCGAGAAGCAAGGGGTGCAACACGGAGGATCCCTTTTTATGCCATGTTATTGCAACAATGTAGGAAAATTTTGTTAAATATTTTGGATCTATTTCACAACTATTTTGCTTTGTTATCATTTTCGATCTTATAGAAAAGTTAGCAGGTTTGTACATTTTTATGGAGGGAATAGGTGAGTGCCTCGATGTTGATTTTTTTTAAGCTTTCAAATATGTCAAAACGAGTTTTTTTGTGTTTTCGGCTTATATCATGATAAGCTTGGCAGTAGCACAAGATCAAAGGCCTCATAGCCTACGCAACAAGGCAAGACAAACGTGAAAGCACACTTGTGGAAGAAGATAAATGTCAAGTCTAGTTCTTCATCCTCCTAGTCTCAGGCGCCCCCCCTCCCCTCCGGTGGAATTTTGTCTCAAGGTGAACCACTAACTAGAGAATGATTTTGCAAACACCAATCCTAATTTTGTTGGTGAAGACAAGATAGACTTGCTCAAGTGGTGGAAGAACAACAAGCAGATATTTCCTATGCTATACCATTTCACACAAGATATTCTAATGGTTCTAGTGTTCATCATCACTTCAGAAGTGACATTCAGTTTGGTAGGGAGAATAATTAAATAAAAGAGGTCATCTCTCATGCCCAAGATGGTGGTGGAAATCACTTTCATCAAGGACTGGAAATTGGCAAAGAGCGATAAAATCATCAACTAAAGGATCTCGAGATCATGCAATCATATGCTAACTTGGAGCGCATGAATGATCTAGACATTGGAGAGTAGCTTGTATGTATGTTGTTACTGTACTCTTTTCCTTACTAGAGAAATCCCACTCTGGAATATAAAGTTTTTAATGATGAGGTAACTTTATATCTGTACCCAATGAATAAATAAAATTTAGTTATTTTTTCTCAGATAATTGTGTGTATTGTATCCTCGCCGGTGGTTGATGCTTGCTCCATGTCCTTAGTGCCATCCATGGTGACGAACCAACTGCGGCGACATCCATGCAAAGGACAAATCTTGAGCTAGCACAGCATAGAGGCGGCACATCATGCCTTGGGCCATGCCTGGGCCTCTTCAAAGGTGAGTTAGGCTAGCATGACATGGCACAGTGAGAAGGCCGTGCCGGATAGTCACGGCATGCTACAGTCCAAAGCCCATTGGGCACGGCACGACTCAACTCCCACCTCTATGTGTCGGTTATCAAACATGAGGTAATTAACCCACAATGTAGATCAAGCAACTTTTGCAACTATTTTCCCCTTTTTTTGCCACAAAAACCGAATCACATTTGGATTGTTTGATTGGAGGGATGGAACTATGAATAGACTATCCTATCTTACCTCCGAATCTAAGTCACTTTGTTTGATTTGAGGAACGGAATGGGTTGATCTATCATCTTATCCCTTATGCTTTCTTAAGTATATGGTTAGTATAAAATAAGGGAGGATGACATCCCACCAAATTTCATAGGATGATTTTATGATGGACAACTCATCCTTGGATAAGGTGAAATCTCAAACCAAACACCTATTGGTGACCCAAGGCTTAAGCAATGGCATCACTATCAATGCTATGTGTGGGTATCCAAAGCGGGTGTGGGGCGCTGTTGCCGGTGCATGGCGTGTAACTTTTGGATTCTTTTCCCTTACGTATTTTTTAACTCTTATCCAAACAAAAATTGCAAGAGACTCTAGTAGTTCCACTTGTCGCGTTATAAGAGTGCGACACATACATGTCACGATCGAGTGGAGACCAGATTTGCAATTTCGTTTGGATGGCCAAAGCTTGAAAGAAACAAAAAACAAGAGACAAAAAAAAAGGGAATTGCTAAATAGCACTTGAGTGTTTTTTTGTTTGAGGGCACTCAATTTTTTTGTCTATTAGATATTAGTGTTTTTTTGTTTGTACGAACTTAATTTTTTTGTCTATTAGATATTGTTTTGTGATCCACGTCGTGTTTTATCATTTTGACTTTGTGATCCACGTTTTTGTTTGGTGTATTCTTTATAGTTTGTTTCGTTTCTCTATTTTTTACAAATTGTCATGTTACTTTTTACATAATTTAATTTGTGTAAAACTAGTGTATAATTGATATAAAATACCATATAGAGAAAAATAATGTTTTTTACAAATTATCACATCATTTCTACATAATTTAATTTGTGTAAAACTAGTATATAATTGATGTAAAGGAATTACTAAGTGTGACTCGAGTGTTTTTTTGTTGTGAGTACTCTTTTTTTGTTTTGTGTATGGAGCACTTAAATGTGAGGATAAGAGGCAAATTAATTCTATCAATTGGATCGAGATCTGAAGGCTCAAAATTTGAGTGCTTTTTAGTAAAAAAGCACTCAGGTGCTCCCTAGACACCCTCAATATTAAAAGAACCAAACTTCCTCTTCAAGCAACAAATCCTGCCTGATTTCGCTGTCGTCCTGTGATCGATCGCTGCCTTTAATTAACTAGGCGCGGATCGATTCGATGTGATCCACCATTTTGTGCGACGTACGCAGGCATAATCAAGTGTACGTACGTACAACCCGGCAGGGAGGCTCCATCGCCTACCAGGCTAACACTGTTTAACTGCTAGCCCGTTGCAACTGCAATACTACAGCGCGCCATTAATAATTAGGTTATGACGGTGATAAAGGAACGCAGCCCGCGCGTGCCGCTGCTTGTCGCGGAGCGCATAATGGCACCTCACATGCACATATGATATATGCGTGCACATTGTGGATCGTTCACATGATATAGCCATTAATTAGCTAGCACTCTAGTGTAGTTATTAGTATTAACCTAAGCGATGGTAACACTAATACATCTTGGTACTAGACGAGAGAACCATTATTCTTCGTACCATTCTTCGGGAGCTCGGTAAGCCATCGAAGCTATAGCATGCTTTCGTAGCAAGGTTGCGTTGAAGTTTCTCGTATGCACTTGCCTGTTCTTTTCTTCGCGAGGAAGACGACGGATGTGAAAGGGGAAAAGGTGGTTGGGCAACTAGTGGCGTCACTAAACAAGGAGCGTTGGATAAAAACGAACGGTGGATAAATGAGGTGCTGCAGATGTTTGTCGCCCCAAGTGCTTCGCCGCTGCGACTAGCGCAGTGCGCATGGGCATGCGTTGCCAACTAGGTCGGCGAGGTTGCCAGTTTCAGTTGTATATAACTCGACTGACAGGTGGGTCCGAAAAAAGCCCAGTTTTGGTCACGGCACATAATGATGATGACAATTGGATGGCCAAAACGTACGGGGTCGTGACTCGTGAGTGCTCTTAGGATTAAGCCTTGCCATCCCAATTTGGTGAAGTTTTGGCTTACTTGTATTCTTATACATTTTTTTAAAAAAATAGTTTCATCCCAACGATATCACAAAAATAACTCTGTTCCTACTCACAAAAACTCACAAAAACAACAGCAGACTTCTCTAACTCGGTAGGTAGCCAGGACCACAAAGCATCCGTATCTGGTATGTGGTGTGGGACCACCACGGGAGTGCCAACATACCGAGCACACCAAGCTCGATAAGACCTGCCACACTGCTTCGTGCTCAGTAGTACCCTAGTACCCCCTCTCGTCGAGATCGAATACCGTGGTATACCCCTCCTATCGAGCTCGGCAAGTACCTACCGTGGTACCCATGTTCGACGGGCGAGATTTAAGGGGCATCCAAGGTATTGACCACTTGCTATATATGGTGGGGTTATGTGATAGTTTACATGTATCACCTATCGATGTTTTTGCGGTTGAGAAGATATCTAGATTTACAATTTCAATCTAGAGGCCAAAACTAATAATAATAAAAAAAAAAAGCTGTACATGGGACTTCCAATTTGGTCGCTACTAGTCCGGGCACGCATAATTCCGTCATTCCGTTGGACTCTCACGTATCGTTTCGCGTACGTGGATTAGCGCCCGAAAGTACGTAGCACTACGTACCAAGCAGCACAAATCAAATCGCAGCCTAGGCCCATGCATGTCACGTACACGGCGCCCCTCGCAGTCACACAGCCGTCGCCGGCTCCCAAACCACGTCAACACCGCGCGTACAGATGTCGCACGGCACGGGCATGAATGCCGAGCCGATCGACACCGTCGCCGCGGCTAGCGCGCGCGCCTCGATCGTCACCAAGTCACCACCGGCCACCGCCCGCATGCAGCGCGGTGCGCGCGCTCCCCCTAGGTTGCCGCTCCACCGCTTGCTCCCGGCCGTTCCTGCGCGCGCGCCGGCCCGCCTCAAGTCGCCACCGCATCCCTCTATCTTCCTCCCGCCTCCCTCTCTCCGCGCGCGTCTCTGCGTTCGCTTCTTAGGTGTACGGCCGCGTAGTGCGTTGGGATTTCGCGTGAGCTGACAACCCCTTGCGGGACGACGACGTCGGGATTGGCGTGCGCACGTACGCGCTCTCGATCTTCGGCCGGGCACGTATACGTGGCGTACCTAGGGTGGTGCATGCATGAGCAAGAAGAGGAGAGAAGGAGGCGGAGGAGGAAAAGGCGGTGGGGCCGGAGGAGACCATCATCACCGGGGAGCCGGAGGCGCTGCGGCTTCTGGTGGAGGTGCTGCCGCGACAGATGCGCTGTCCTTCTCCATGGACGGCGGCCTCCGCGAGGTGTCGGTCTCGGTTGTCTTCTCCGTCTGGTGCCTCCTCTTCCTCCTCCGGTCCCAGTTCCTCCACAGCCAGACCGACCCTTCAGGTACGTATACGTTTGTCATTGATGCACTTCTAATATCTCTCGTGTTTTATTTAACCTGATTTTTGCATTGTTCATCGTATCGATCGACGCAGATTTCTACGGCGAGCACGGCAAGCGCGACAACTACTGCAAGGTGATGCCATTGGAGGCCTACATTTTCCCCGCACATAACGTCTCCTCCCCGACGTGCCAATCCTCCTACTCGCCGCACTACCAAGAAGCACCCGACTCCTCCTCGTCCTCCGCAGGGCTGCCACCGTCCAACGCCACCGGCGGCAACTCGTCGGCGGAGGCGGCCTTTGTCGAGCTGGACGAGTTCCGGAGCAGGATCCGGCAGGGCAAGGCCGACAACGACACCAGCCGGCACAGCCAGCACGTCGCCGGCGGGGCCATGCACCGCCTCGAGCCAAGCGGTGCTGAGTACAACTACGCCGCGGCATCCAAGGGCGCCAAGGTGCTCGCCCACAACAAGGAGGCCAAGGGCGCTGCCAACATCCTTGGCGGCGACAAGGACCGGTACCTCCGCAATCCGTGCTCCGCCGACGACAAGTTCGTCGTCGTCGAGCTCTCCGAGGAGACGCTCGTCCGCACCATCGAGCTCGCCAACCTCGAGCACTACTCGTCCAACTTCAGGGACTTCGAGCTCTACGGCAGTCCGAGCTACCCGGCGGAGTCGTGGGAGCTGCTCGGCCGCTTCACCGCAGAGAATGCCAAGCACGCGCAGCGCTTCGTGCTGCCGGAGCAAAAGTGGACGCGCTACCTCCGCCTGCGCCTCGTCAGCCACTACGGCTCGGGCTTCTACTGCATCCTCAGCTACCTCGAGGTTTACGGCGTCGACGCCGTGGAGCGAATGCTGCAGGACTTCATCGCAGGCGCCGGACCCGACGCCGACGCAGCGAAGGCCGTCGCCGCCGGCGAAGCCAACAAGGACGGAGGCCGCAACGACACCGCCTCCCAGGTGCGCCAGCAGGTCTACGCCAAGGTGGACGGCGCCGGGCGGAACGACAGCACCGGCGACGGCGCCAAGAACAACGGGTCGCGGGGGATGACCAGCGTCGACGCGAAGCTGCCGCAGGCGACGGCGTCGTCGACGGGGCGGATCCACGGCGACGCGGTGCTCAAGATCCTGATGCAGAAGATGAGGTCCCTGGAGCAGGGGCTCTCGACGCTGGAGGAGTACACCAAGGTGCTCAACCAGAGGTGCGGCGCCAAGCTCCCCGACCTGCAGAGCGGCCTCTCGCAGACGGCCGAGGCGCTGGAGAAGATGAAGGCCGACGTGCACGATCTCGTCGAATGGAAGGACAATGTGGTATGCCGGGCGTATACACCTCTCCATCAAAATTCTCAAGCGTTGATACTGTTTTGGTGAACTGAAAAAAAAAATGCAAACTCCTTGCCATTGTTGTTCAGGCGAAGGGCCTGGGCGAGCTCAAGGACTGGAAATCAACCGTCTCAGGCAAACTGGACGATCTGATCAGAGAGAATGCAGCAATGAGGCAAGTGCATGCCCCGCATTGTTTGATGCCCATATATCGACGACGTGATGTGAGTTCTGAATGTTTCGCTGGATTGGCGCGTGCAGGTCGAACGTGGAGGAGATGAGGAGCATCCAGGAGACGCTGCAGAACAAGGAGCTGGCCGTGCTGTCCATCAGCCTCTTCTTCGCGTGCCTCGCGCTCTTCAAGCTGGCGTGCGACCGCGTCCTGTTCCTCTTCACCGGCAAGGATACGACGGAGAGGGTGTGCAGGACGAGCAAGGGGTGGATGCTCGTCATGGCCAGCAGCAGCCTGACCACCCTCATCGTGCTGCTCTACAACTAAACTCGTTAATCTAGGAATAATTTTTCTACTGCTAGTACGCCTTTACGCCCTTCAGGTTGTGCCAGGCTATTCATGATTGTTTGTTCTGCTTTAGGTTTGACTCTGCTAATTCTGTCGATCGAGTAGATGAGTCATTGGGCCTTTGCCCCTTTTGTAGCACTCTGTAGTGTTTTTGGAAATGAAGTACCGGCACTAGGGACACCGGTTTCCAAATCTTTTTGCAACTTCTAATGTGCAACGCAATAGTCCAGTAATTGACAGCACAAAACCACAACTTCGACAATACATATCCCCGGCACACAATATGCATAAGACTTATGACTGTTTGAGGAAGTTGTAGCTTTTCTAAAAAGCTACTTTTTAACTTTCTAAGCTGAGGAGTTGTAGCTTTTTGATAAGCTACTTTTTAGTATTCTAAGTTGAAAAATAGCTATAGTTTTTTATAAGAGATCATTTAACAAATAGCTAATAAGCTATAAGAGCAAATCCAACCCATCTTTTAGCTTTCAACTTTTATCCAGGACTTCTAGATTACGCCAAAAACTACTTAAAAATTGAGCTATTTAAGGGGATTTGCTAACTTTTCAGAAGCAGAAATTGGCTTAAAACCCACAAATAGGGCCTAGGAAGCTCCCAGCACGCTACAGAAGACATCACAACTGTTAAGGATAGCTATCTTGGTACGATCAAGTAAATTTCATCTGCAATTGGAAATAGATTCATTTGAGAGCAGATAACACAAATTAGTTTGCAGGGCGGTGCAGCAGATGCAATGGAAACGGCAGATCACATAGCACCAAAATGAACAATCGAGCGAGCAATTATTGAGGCAGTGTTGCAACGATGTGCTCGTCTTGCTGACATTCAGCACTAAAAAAGCATTCCAGAAACAAAATTGAGAAAGAAGGGGCGTATCTTTGTCATTTCGACAAGCATCAGCTAAAAGTATATATTATGAGAAAGGTATTTAACCAGGAGAACTCATTTAGACCTTATAGCCGGTTAAGGTGAATCCTCTTCCAACAATCTCGCCTACGCAGAACCACGCATAAAGCTCAACCCCAAACAACGTCGCAATTCCAAGGTCTTCCACCTTGAGCTCCTTCCTATTCTTCCATACCTGCTTGACGCCATCAAGCTCCTTCCAGAATGCCTCATAGCGGCCTGGTATACTGAAGAAAACAGCAGTAGATATAAGACACCGATCAGCACTCCGTAGTGATGTAAGTCATAAAGAAGGAATATTTGCAAAGCAGCTACCATCTATGTAGCACCGACACGTTGGTTTGGTACTGTATTAGTGTCCAACATGGATATGACACTGACACACCGCTTGACATGTATGGGTCGCATATTGGATAATTAGATAGACAAAGGTAAATATTTTAATGTACAACACGTATCCAACACATACGATGACATAGCCCGGCCCACCTTAGCCACCTAAAGGGCAACCCTAGCCACCCGAGAGGAGCAAAACACCAACATCAAGACTCCATTGTGAAACTATGTTGACGTTCTAGATAAGGGTGGTCCATCTAGAGGAAAAGTGAAGATGCAAGTATTGCAAATACGTTGACACTAGTAGTTACTCTAAGGTCAAAGCGCACTTGATGAAAATTACTAATGGTGATTGAAAGACATATTCTAAGGTGACGGTACATATTCTTGCTCAGGTTAGAAGTGAAGTTGCAAAGGCTAAGGTACATATTACTAGTTTACACTTTACATTATTTCAGTTTGATAAACACGTAAAACAATGGAAAATTATTATTATTATTATTATTATTATTATTATTATTATTATTATTATTATTATAGCTGTGTCATCATGTCGCCATTTTTGGGGAAAAAATGTATCTTAGGCTACTGTGGCTTGTTCAGGTTGCATCGTGTCGACAAATCTGTGTCCGTGCCATTTTTAGGACAATGGAAAATAATTCATATGAATCTCATGTCGGTGTTATGTCGTGTCAATGAATGCGTGTCCGTGCATCATAGGCTACTGTAGCTAGTTCAGGTAAATGACTCAAGCAGCACAAAATAAAAGTTTAAAAGCATAGCACCATAGGAAGGAATAACGCCAAATGTTCCTCGCACTGATCAGCATAGTTGTACATAATCAAGTGATGACTAATGAGAGATTACTGAAGTCAGTATCTTAGTTAGCCATTGTTAAAGGAAAAAATGATCATGATGCAGCATCTGCCATGACACTTCATAAAAGCTAGGATAGGGCATATTAGTTGGAGAACAATGTATTGAAGAGTTCAAACCGCAAAAACACTCTTTGCAAATTTTAATGCAGATAGATTACTGAAGGCCAAAGGATTAATATACATAAATGATAGCATGTTCCTTTCCTTGATTAAGGTTCCAAAGATCAAATAATGCATTGCTGGTACCTTCACTGTGATTGAATCTCTGTTTATTTCTCAGAGCATAAGGGACATATATTAATGGCCATTCCTTATGTTTTGAACAACTAATTTGTACATGTCATGACTACACCTCAAAAAAACTTCCAGAGTAATTTATTAGTGTCCCATGAGAGGAAACTGATTACTCTTGTTCAATAACAATAACTTCTCCTAAGAGTTAACTACCATGGCTTCACACTTTGCAGTGAAGATTAATGAACTAAAATTCGTATATATTACTGTATGTATTTATACTCTGCAACGTAGTGACAGTGTATATGAACCAGACTGGCAATTGATCCAACCAGTTTCCAGTATCTCTGCTTCTTTATCTGAACAGGTAAATGACCCGTCAAACCACGTCTATTTATTAATGTAAGAAACTTACGAGGTGACAGTATGATATCCATCTGCTACACTAACATGTGTCATAGGCTAAGATAATAGTAGTACAGTAATCGGGTCATCAGATCAAGACCCAAGATCATACTTTTTCCATGAAATACCACCCAACACCGCACTCAGCCACTCACCACGAGTTTCAGGTTCAACTGGTTATTCTGATTGCTTGATACTGAACTCAGCTGGTTAGCGTCAACAAGATTACAAGATTGAGACCAGGTCAAGTGCTATACGCAAACCAAACAGAGCTCAATCTCTAGTATTTCCTAGAACAACCTATGGACTGATCTGGATTTTATAACCATACTTAAGCCGATTTCAGCAAAGCAAAATCAGAATACAGATGCACCTGACCAACTTTGCACTCTGTGTGAGGTAGCTTGTGTCAATGATCAAGACCAAATACTCAAAACATGCACCAACCTTTTACAAGCCAAGAAATAAAAGGTACTCAAGGTTTTACTATGTCAGTCAAACATACGTACAAATCCCCAAAACAAATCCTACAAAGTCTCCCAACAATAACTCAGACCAGCAAGATTATACTCAAGGTTATACTGACATGTTTTTAGGCAAAAGTCGAATCAATTTTTTTCAAACATGCAGAACAAATTGCAAATGTTGCACATACTGTATTTATTTAAGATCCATTTAACGAATCAAATGAACTATCCTACCTTTTGCATCATGATATATCAAATTCACAAGACACTTTATGCCAGGATGTTCGGTTCTCAAGCTTTCACCTAGACCATCATGCTTTGTGCTATATGTCTGATGTCTCCATGCAACACAACATGGGTTCAAGAAATAAAATAAAATGAAGCAAGAAACACATAGCTGCACAGGTGATGGTAATCAAGCATAAACATTGCATAGGTTTGTTTCATTATGAAATCTCAAAGTTTGTGCCTACCCAAGAAAGACATATGTGCCTTCCACAACTAGATGTCTACATGGCTAGATGAAATGCACCATATACAGGTGTAATAAAAATTTTATTAATCCTGTTACCAAATTATTGAGCATAGCAAGAAATGTTAGATTGAAGATACTAGCAGGTATCATTTGAAGGACCACATGGAGCATTTCAGTTGACAAAATATTTAGCAATCAAACATGTAAGCAACATTACAGATGGCACATATAGTTAGAGATCTCTAACATTCCTATATGCCATAAGTTACATGTCAATCACAATTCATAAATAGTACATCATGTAAATAACTGTGCTAGCTGAGCCATCCAATTTCAAGTTGCAGCGGCCACTGCTCATTAAACCGCTTGATAGGACATGCTATCAACAAAAGGCCAATTATAGAACCGAACACCAAATAACTGCATTATCTTGCTAGCAATGTAAATTTGCTGACGGTATTGAACACTCAGCCCAATTAACCCCATTGCTAGGCTGCTAGCCACGAGCAGATCACATCATACTGATGCTATGTTCAAGTTCAACTAGGTTGATTGGAGCCAAGCAAACAGCAGGAATCGCGATAGCACGCAATTAAAGGAAAAGCCTCAACCGCACCATATTATACCCATCGGAAAACCCAGCCTGACCACCCCCATTACCACACGCACGAACAGATCGCATCACACCGTAGGCAACGGCGCCCAATCGGAACCACGTCACATCAGGAATCCAATCAGAGGCATCACCTTGCGAGGCGGGTGTAGAAGAGCTGCTTGGAGAGCTCCTGGCACTTCTCCACGGTGGGGGGCTGCACGACGTGCTGCTTGTTCTTCTCCATGACCTCCTTGTAGTAGGCGCCGCCGTGCTTCGCCACGAGCTCCGACGCCTGCGCCGCCTTGGCCCGCATTTGCGCCAGCCTCGCCGCCATCGCCGCCGGACCAAAACCCTACGGCATGCGCACACAGAGAGAGAAATCGAGTCAGGTCAAATCGAAGGGAGCAGATCTGGTTGCGCGGATCTTGGACTGGTGAGAGTGCGGTGGATCGGAAGGGGGAGGGGATTAGGGTTTTGGAGGCTTGGGTACCTCGGTGAAGCGCCGGGCAGAGGCGACTCAGGTGAGGATGCGAGGTGGGTGGAGATCGAGAGGCAGGAGGGCGGCTAGATGGTGGGGATTGTCAGGTGCGAACTGTGGACATGGGGAAGGGGAGACGGTGGGTGGAGGTCTCAACTTGAGCTCAAGGGTAGAATCGTCCGTCTACAGTGTCATAGGGCGGGTTTTACATTCGATCAGGGCGGGTTCGGGTTTTAATCTTTACCCATAGATTCTTTGGGTCGGGTGTCTAAAGTGGGTTCGGACTCTAATTTTCACCATGGTACCCATCGGCACCGAAATCAGATATACCCATCAGTCACCATGAGGTTTAGGGTCGGGTTTCGAGTACTCGCAGGGTTCGGCTAGGGTTTTTTGTTCGAATTTCTTGTCGGGTTGGGTTTTACAAAACCCACACCTGACCCAACCTATTACCACTATACTACACAAACCCATCGGGTTCGGGTATAGTTTTTTACCCGATAGGCATTGAGTTAATGGGTTTTTAATTCGGATTTTGGGTGGGTTGGGTTTTGTAAAACCAAACTGGGCAAACCAATTCGCTGCCATCTCTATCTGGGTTTTGCACCGATCGGATCGGGTTCAGTTTTAATTTTACCCGCTAGTTCTTGGTCGAGTTGAGTTCAATTTTCACCATGGTACTTGAAATCTCAGTACATACCTTGGTGCAAGTCGGGTTCTGGTACCACGAGTTTGAAGCCGGGTTTAATTTTGCACTTAGGTTCGGTCGAGTTTTGGGTTCGGGTTTCTTGTCTGGTCGGGTTTTGCAAAACCCATACCCGACCCAACCTATTGGCGCCCATACTACACAAACCCGTCGAGTACCAGAGGATTTTGCACCAGGTTCGAGTATAGTTTTTTACCCGATAGGGCATTCGAGTTCGGGTTAGGTTTTGGGTCGGGTCGAGTTTTGTAAAACCCACACTCGATCCGACTCGTTGCCATCCCTAGAAGAGCAGTAGTTTTACTGAAAAACTATTTTTTTTACTTTTTAGTTAAAAAGCGACTTAGTTTTTTTTATAAGAAATTATTTAATAAATAACTAATTTTTCTCAGTAATAAATTGTAAAAACAGGTATAACCCAGTTTAAACTTTCATCTTTTATTAGTTATATATGACTTTTGATTTATATCAAAAGCCGCTTAAAAACTAAGTTATTTGAGA
Organism: Guadua angustifolia; assembly: GCA_036346375.1. NCBI lineage: Eukaryota > Viridiplantae > Streptophyta > Magnoliopsida > Poales > Poaceae > Guadua > Guadua angustifolia. Next base: position 69,401 of record JAYEVE010000047.1, read on the forward strand.
GATTTTATGGCTTTTGAAAAACTGAATATCTCTACTACTTCTAATTTTGAGTTGGTGGTGGTCCGTTCTCCACCACCAACCCCTTGGATCCTTTCTCTCGATGGATCGTGCATTCCTACCCATGCCCATTTCGCCGCGTGTGCATTCCCACCTCATGCCCAACACTCACCTCCATCCATGGGAGCCCTACCTCGCCCTCACCTCCATCCGCCTCCCATGGCCGCCTCACGCCAGATCTGGGTGCCTTCTCGCCTCAAGTCCTCACCATCCGGCGCCATCCACCTCGAGCTCGGCCAACGCGCCGCTCTCTCGACCTCGATCTTGCCACCAACACTCTCTCGGCGACTCCCACCCTCCATGTGGATCCTCTGCGGCCGTCTCTCCGACCTCGCCTCCATGGCAACGCGCTCATGAGGCGGGCACAACACCGCCGCGACCACCTCCGTGTCCTTGACCTCGGCGCCATCCGCTTCTCCGGTGACTTCCCCTCCTTCCTCACAGCCTTTTGTGGCCTCCAACGCCTCGGCCTCCCCTCTCCTGCACCGCCATGGCCCACCGCCCCTCCCCGCCAACCCGGGTAGCTACGGGTAAGTCTTTTGTGACACATTCCTTTTCTGCAGGATGCCTTCCTTAATCTCTACTACTTCTAATTTTAAGTTGGTGGTGGTCCGTTCTCCACCACCAACCCCTTGGATCCCCTTCTCTTGATGGATCGTGCATTCCTACCCTGCGGCCCATTTCCCGCACGTGTGCATTCCTACCCTGCGGCCCAACACTCACCTCCATCCGCGGGGAGCCCTACCCTCGCCCTCACCTCCATCCGCCTCCCCGTGGCCGCCTCCCGCCAGATCTAGGTGTCTTCTCCGCCCTCGAGTCCCTCACCATCCGGCGCCATCCACCTCGAGCTCAGCAACACGCCCGTGCTCTCCGACCTCGATCTCGCCACCAACACTCTCTCCGGCGCACTCCCGCCCTCCATCTGGATCCTCTACGACCGCCTCTCCGACCTCCACCTCCATGGCAATGCTCTCGCGGGCGGGGCACAACACCGCTCGCGACCACCTCCGTGTCCTTGACCTCGGCGCCATCCGCTTCTCCGGTGACTTCCCCTCCTTCCTCACAGCCTTCCATGGCCTCCAACGCCTTGGCCTCCTCTCTCTCTGCCACGCCCACCGCCTCCCCGCCAACCCCAGCAGCTACGGGTAAGTCTTTTGTGACACATTTCTTTTCTGCAGGATGCCTTTCTTAATTAAGAAAAGAATATATGTTCTTGGGATGCCTTCCTTAATTAATAAAGGAATATCTCATCTCGCCATTTCTGATTTTTGTTATTTCCTTGCATGTTACACTTTACTTGTATGTCGATTACGGTTAAAAAGCGTATGGAGGGCCAAGTCTTTCGGTGCTTTGGGGACTCAAGTTGGCGAAGTGCTTTGGGGAAGTGAGTGATTCTGCTTCGATTCAAATTCAATCCCATTTCTCTTCATTTCGTTTCTTATGTGTTGTGTTCTTCCGATTGTTGATTGGTTTGGTTTTTGCAGAGGCTGCAGATTGGAGAAGTGGTTCTGAGACTAGACGTCATGGCGAAGAGGTATCATTTGATCTTACCATGGTTGCTTGTTTGGTTGCATTTGCTCATATAACATTTCGTAATTTTTGTTTGATCAGTATCTCCAGAGTAGTTAGTTCGGATGTGGTCGTGGTTGTAGAGTGCGAAGTTTAGTATTCGCCGTTTGTTCAGTCCATGTTGAAGCAGAGTAGTTTCAGTGTCGAATTTTTGTGCTCTGTTGTGAGTTGCAAGCGGGGTTTCAAATGGCGGATGTTTCTGGGATAGTATTTCGAGTTTGTGATCAAATAAAATATAATAATTTACCCTATATTTTTTTGAAAGCGTTGAACATTGGCTGGTTCTCCGCGGATATTAATCTATCTGAGGAGTTGGAGAGCTACATCCTAAAGGTTCGATATTGATCTATTATTTATGTCAATTAGTTGGATATCTCTAAGGTATTTGTTGGTACTGGTGAATTTTAAGCGTATTTTAATGGTGGAAAACAGTAATACACTGTTATGATTATCTGTATATTTGTAAAGTCGTTTTAGATTAATCTGTAACTTTGTTGACCTGCTTTCATTTTGCCTTTCATATTAATAACTGTTGTGTCTATCAATTGATTTACATGACTGGTACCTTCGCAATCATGCAGGAACCTCTTTCCACTTTAGCAGCTGAGTTACAAGGTGAGGCGTCTCTCTCTCTCTCTCTCTCTCTGCAATCGCTATAGATTTGTTCATGTTTCGGCTGTGGCAAGAGATCGAACCTGATTGTCCAGTAGGATGTGATTTTTGGTTGTGGTAAACTGTTGTACTGAAGTTTAGTTGGCATTGCATAAGGGATTGGAATTTGGATAAACAGGGTACAATTACTCCTTATCAATTATAGGACCGAGCTAATTGAATATTAGCTCCAGGTCTACACAAACACAACTACACCCTACGACATCTGAAAACAAAAGACACTCATGTAGCATAAAAAACATTCCTTTCTTCGTTTGCCTTCTCCATCCTTGTTTCACTGTCCAAACTGGTTGCTCATACAAGGAAGCATTTCATAGCATAATCAAAACACTGCAAAGAAGAAAAACGAAGATCTGTAAACACGGTCCCCGGGATCTAAGACTTGCAATTTCGCGCACTCTCCATATTTCAATAAAATGGGTTATGTATCTTGTGATTGCGCTTTGGATTTCTTGGCAACTTCATCCAACCCGCAAAATAAGGTTTTGTAGGTTCCCCGATTTTGATGATTGACTTGCTTTTGACTTTTGAACCACATAATCAGATCGAACTTCTTATAAAATAATCGAGGAAAAATTATCAAATATCGCTCGTATTTTGTTAAGAAAACATGGTTTTTCTTGTATCATACTTGTGAAATTACGGTGTTTCGAATTTACAATGTATCGCTTATGCAATGTTTTGTTATAATATTTTAATTAGCAACCAAATTTGAATTGGTGAGATTTTAGACTTGCTCTGTTTCTTTTGCTTGAAGTATCTCGCACATGACTCCATAGGTTTTGGTGTGCACGAGCAACTCGTGGAAGAGGAAGACTACTAGAGGTATATCCATCCATTGAGACCTTTACTGTCATCTCGATTTTAATATTACAACATGCTTTAATATTACCGGAATTTGATATTTACATTTTTGTTATTCATTAGAATACCTATGCTTTAATTTTAGGAGACTAATGAGGATGGTTGCGTGCGGCTTCTCGATCAGATCTGTATACCATATACGGGAAATGGCACAGACATCGATAAACTCATATGAGTGTTTTTCCTATCTTTGGATGACAACCTATCGATGCAAACTATATCACATCTCGAGCCATCTGTCAATTCAAAGCGAGTACATTGATAGGATTAATATGAAGATGATTGACATGTTTCATGGGGAGGAGATGGTGTACCATAACTTTGATTCTGCGGAGGATGATCCCCATAGCTTCTACCCTCATGAATTCCTAAACACCCTGACGCCTAACGGTTTACCTCCACATGTACTCAAGCTTAAGATTAACTGTCCCGTGATGTTGTTGCGAAATATTGACCCGCAAATGGACTATGCAGCGGAACGAGACTTTAGAAAAGTGAGCATTCCAAAAGAATGCTATATATGCTGAGATTGTGCTTGGCGAGCACGCCAGGAAGAGGGTGTTTCTACCTCGAATACCTTTATGTCCCTCTGATGATGAGATGTTCCTATTTAGATTCAAGAGGAAACAGTTCCCTATTAGGCTCAGCTTCGCAATGACAATCAACAAGGCGCAAGGGCAGACCATCCCGCATGTCGGTGTCTACCTCCCTGAACCGATTTTCTCTCATGGGCAACTATATGTCACTATCTAGAGCCACCGCTAGAAGCAACATCAAGATACTTGCTGTCGCAGATAAGGAGAAGGACAAGGGTCGAAAGTCTAAGAAAATTCACGGAAATCTCACGAAAAATATTGTTTACAGAGAAGTACTCACATCATAGACAAGGTTTTGATCAAAATGTTATTTAAGTCGTGTTGTAGTGTAACTATTTATTTTCAGATCTTTCGGGACGTATACCAAGAATATCATTTCTAAATTTGTTTTAATATCATGAATGCCTAAATTCATGTCGGAGGAGAAACTATAAAAACTTGTGTAATTTGGAGAAATAGATGTTTGATCTTGTAGCACGAATTTCTTTTGTTGTTTGAGCTTTATGTTTCGTTACCAAAATTATTTTTCGTAGCAACACACGGGCATTGAACTAGTATGTCTTTAACCCCCACCACCACCCCCCACCGGGAAAAAAGGGGCCTCTACCTCCTGTTTCAAACTTGGAATTCCCATGGAACGTTAAGGTATATCTAATATATAATGTTGCCAGGAATTGCCGAATGCTGGGGGCGTCCACGTGTCTGAAAGTGCATCTAGGCACTTATGTTATTTTGGTGATTAATGACAAACGCATATAATGACAATCTATGTAATTGAGTAAATGCTTAACTTAGTGCTTAACAAATGACAAACCTCTAATATGATTATATTGCTATGAGACTAACATGTTTATTACTAAGTTGAGTATTAGTCTCATCTATTTAGAGGAAAATCAAGTGGAATGGTTAAGCAAAGTTAAGGTATGCAATTTTGGTATCTATTCTATATTTGTTATTGCATTCCTTTTGTGCAAATGCATAGTGAACTCCAAGTAGCATGTTGATTATATATGCCAAATTGGTTCATGTCATATTTATTTGTGCATATATATTCATTTGAGTTCATTGTGTGCTTTGTTTTTAGTATGCATGTATTAACTAGAGTTAAACTTCATATTGCTATAGATTGACTTGGTGCATGTATGTTTTAGTTGTATATCTTCTCGTGCAATTCTTTTAGTGAAGTTTAATCTAGTGTTGGATCACATGTTTACTCTTATTCCAAATATTAGTTGCACATGTACAATTCGTGTATATTCTATCATGTGCTTCATTTAAGTAAAAATAGTGATCCTTGCCATGATTTAATTGATTCATCATATCGGCAATTATCTCTCTAGTGCATATAGATCAATTACATATTCATCATGATGCACTTAGTAGAGAACATTTCTTATGTCAAGTGTTTCCATTTATATTGAGCTTCTTGATATGAAACACTTGTAGTAATCAACTGCTCACAAATATCAATTTATCCATATCTATTGAGCTTTTGGGACTAATGTTTTTCATGAGTGGTTTGGAAAGAATTAGGTCCCATGTGTGTATGATGACCAAGGTATCATGGAGGATGATCGTTAAGCCGAGGTCAACAAGACGGCGGTGTCACCAAGAGTTGAGGACTAAGTCAAGATCGACTTGGCGTGGAGATCGTCAGAGAGGATGATCAAGTCAAGGTTGATAGGACGAGAGTCTCATGAGGTGAATCGAGTCAAGTTGAACGAGGCGAAGATATCATCAACTATAAGGTAAAGGTCTTCATGCAGGCATTAAGATTAAGAAAGAAGACATGCGGATTGAATGTAAGACTTAGATTTCTCGTTTGAATTTGAGTCTAAGGATTGCAGACTATTAAGAGGATGCTCCATTGAATGACTTTTAGATGTGTCAAGTGCTCAAATGATTCATCCTTGTGAAATTTAGAGAAAGAGTGGTGTTGGTGGTGCTTGGAATGTGAGAATTGTCGGTCTCCCTTGGACTCTTGGTGAAATCTGGATTTATCCTTTGAGAGTTGGGTAGTGAGACCTTGTTGGTTGTGTAGCCCTTGTTCTTAGCTTTCAATAGAGTCCAAAACACTTAAATCGAGTCCGGAATCAAAAGTTATGCTCGTTAAATCGGGTTGTTGAGTCAAGTCCGGACACTCGGACTAAATGTCCGGACACTCCGAACTAAATGTCCGGATAGTCCGGACTGTGCGCAGTTCAAACGGCTAGTTTTTTGGGGACTTCTATTTAAAGCCCCCTCTTGGGTAGCCGTTGTAACAGAGTTTTTGGGGTGGTTCCTTGGTCCCTTGGGGTGTATTCTTGGTGATCTTAAGCTCCCAAAAGCCCCTCTAACCCTAGATCTTAGTGATCCCTTTTGAGTGAAGGGTTGGGTGTGAGAGAGGTAGTGCTCGGGTTGAGTGTGATTTGAGTTGTTGAGCACTTGATTGCATCTCTAAGCTTGTTCTTCGTGAGCATTTGTTACTCTTGGAGGTTGAGGACTCCTAGGCGGCTAGGAGGTCGCCCACGAGCCACCGGTTCTTCGTGTGGTTGGTCAGAGGGCGTTTGTGAAGGTGGGATTCCGCCCGCAAGGGAAGGAATCAAGAAGTGAAGACCGGTGAGTGCATTTGTGCAACACCGGAGGAAGAGGGTTGAAAGAGACCCGGCTCAAGCGTCAAAGGAGTTGAAACCGCGAGTGCATTTGTGCAACACCGGGAGTAAGCGGGTTGAAAGAGACCCCGACTCAAGTGTGACGGAGCCGCCTCAACGGAGACGTAGGATCCCCTCAAGGATCCGAACTTCGGGTGAAAAATCATCGTCTCCAAGTTTGCCTTTCATTCTTGCTCACTTTTGTTCTTGCTTTAGTATTTGATTTTGAATCTTGAAATTGCCCGATCTATTTGATTATTGAGTTTCTCGCTAGGCATCTACTTGATCTAGGTTCCTGCTAGTGTTTATCATCTTTGTGTTCAAGTAGATTGTTTAAGAGTTGGAGAAATTTCAAATTTCATCCCGAGGTACCCAATCCGAGTATCCGGACATTTAACCGGAGACTCAGGACATTTATCTGGAGTATCCGGAGTAAAATCCGGAGAGTCCGGCTATACCCTCGGCCATTCAAAGTCTCCAATCCGAGTGTCCGAACCTAAAACCGGATAGTCCGGACATTTATACCGAGTATCCGGATAAAATCCCCGGACACTCCGGACTGAAAACTTTGGGTGTTTTATTTTCGCTGCTTGTTAAATTGTAAAAGTTTAATTCGCCTATTCACCCCCCCTCTAGGCGACATCACCTGTCCTTTCAATTGGTATCAGAGCTAGGGCTCTCATTTTATTAGACTTAACCGTCTAGAGAGTAAAGGATGTCGACTAGAGGATTAGAGGAATCACATTATCTACCTGTGCTAGATGGCTTAAATTATGCTCATTGGAAATTAAGTATGATTTCTTATTTTAAATCCATGAGCCTCCAAATATGGTGGATCGTAGATGTAGGCTTTTCATCTCCATTGAATGAAGATAATCCTACTGAAGGGGAGATGAAATGCATACATCTCGACGCTCAAGCTGCTAATGTTTTATTTTATGTTGTGAGCGATGAACTCTTTGATAGAATATGCAATCTCTCGAGCGCTCATGAGATGTGGTTAAAGCTTCAAGATCTATTTGAATCATCCACGTCAATTGAAGATTGCATTAAGGAAGAGATGTCGGGAGGTGAAACCACAAGCTCCACCTCAAGCTCAAGCGATGAAGAACCGGCATCTCCATCGACCTCAATCTCCGCCTCAAGCAACGATGAAGATTCACTTCCATCACAAATCCGTTGCTTCATGGCGAAAGGTAAGAATGAGGTAAGTGATGATGATGATGATGAGCTCTCCTACAATGAACTTGTATATATGATAGAGGAGCTAACTAAGCATCTTGGGAAGGAGAAGAAGAAATTCAAAAATTTGACGAAGGAACATACCTTACTTCAAAATTCTTACAATGATTTAAAAGAAAATCATGAACTTCTCCTTCACAAGAAATTCATTAAGTCTAGAGTGGATGTTGCCATCCAATGTGATTTAGTAGATGAATTGCCATGCTTAAATTCCAATTCTACTTCATGCAATTCATCTAATAATAGCACGTCTATCTCTAGCGATTATTTACCTTGTTGCTCGAACTCAAATGGTTCAACTTTCTCTAGTGCTTGTTGTACTAACAATCTTGTAGAGGAAAATAAAGAGCTCAAGGCTCAAGTCATTAGATTAGAAAATGACTTGAAGAGGTGCGTAAAGGGAAAAGCCATCCTCGGCGAGATCTTGAGCAAGCCAAGGCGCCTCAAGATAAGCGAGGACTCGCCACAACTCCAAGAGGGAGAAGAGCAAGAAGAAGCACAATGCAAGAATGAAGACAATTGTGTGCTTCGGATGCAACAAGAAGGGCCACTTCGCCTCCGTGTGCCCCAACAAAGTGGATAACAAGGCCACACCATCAACAATGAGGCAAACCGACAAAGAGCAAGTCAAGAAGAAGAATAGACGCTCAAAGCATACTTGCTACAATTGTCGGGAAAAGGGGCATATCGGTAAGGATTGTCCCAAAGGTATAATCCCTAAGCCTACTCATCATTTCAATGATTATTTGCTTAGGAAGGATAAAAATGGAAATGTGTTTGCAAAATTTGTCGAGTCTTCTAAGTCTATGCATAATAGTGACAATCATTTACTTAGGAGAAATAAATCTAAAAATGTATTTGCTCATAATGCTAGATTTCCTAAAACTATGAAATATCATGTTGATCATGTGCTTAGGAAAAATAATAATAGCAAAACATTTGCTAGAAATGCTAGATCCTCTAAGCCAATGCATAACTCTAATAATCATATGCTTAGAAAAGATCAAACTAGAAATAGTTTTGCTAAGCATTATTGTCCTCCTAAGCCTTATTACAAAAATGCCAATCAATTGCCTAGGAGGAATAATTATCGCAAACCTATTCCTAGTCATGTTAGTTCACCTAAGACTACTAATATTAGGAGCATTTGGGTTCCTAAATCTATTGTGACTAACATTGTTGGACCCAACAAGGATTGGGTACCAAAAACCACCTAAAAGATTTTTTAGGTAACATGGGATGGATTGGACGCTTGGCTTCTTCAAGAATATAAGGACTTCATCAATTACAAGTTGGAACCAAGCATAAAGATAATCAAGTCCATCATGAGCCAATGCCATCTCGGGTAACAAGTATTTAATTTGATTACTATTTAGCTTACAGCCTTGTGTAGGTTATATTGCATTAATTCATGAAAATCATTTAGATTGCTTGTTATATGCTTGCTCATACTTATTAGTTGTTTTGATTGCAATCTTGAGCAAGTTTGGGATAGTGGCACATTTAGGGGGAGTGCTAAATCATAATCATGTATATCATGTCTCTACATGTGCCCATATTTATATAAGTGCTAATATATATTTTCAAAATCAAGCCTTTTAGCCAAAACTCAAAATTTGTGTACTCTATTAGTAATCTTTTGAAAAACTAGTTGATAAATGTATAAAAATGTTTTCAAAAGGTTTTTCAAAGGTTTTGGCTTTGCAAAAGCTATTTTGAAAAGAAAATGAGTTTCATGCCCAAAATCTAGATAGTAGTATCTTGTTTTGGATTTAAACTTCTAATTTTCATAGATTTGAATGTAAAATGATTTTGAAAGTAATTCCAAAACGAAAATCCTAGAGTTGGTCATTCTTAACAATTCTTGTGTTCAAAAGATTTTCAAAAGACCAACCTAGCAAAAGCTATTTGATTTTGAAACTCGCCGAAAAACTATATTTGACCCATAATGGTCATATTATTGCACTTAAGTGAGTTTTGCCAAATGAGTCAAGTTTCATATTATGAGTTGACTCACAAGGGTACTTGCAACTCATATAAGCTTATGGAAAGATTAAATACCCACTTAAGCTCACTTTGGCAAAACTAAAGAATTTCTTGAAACTTAAAGGTTTTATTGCCAAATTCATCTCTTTAAGTATTTGAATGTCTTCTTTACTTTGAAATTGCTCTCAATGGTGTGTTTGATGTTTATCTTGATCATTTGGAGCGTTTCATATTGGTTTCATGAATTTTACCAAGGTTTATTGCAAAATGCCTTTTTGAAGTTCATCAAAATCTCTCTTTTGATCTTATTTGGCATACTCTTGCATAAAGTTGGATTTTATGATTTGAATGGATTTGATTATGCTAATAGGCTTATAAACATCTCTCTAACACAAATGAAGCCCTATAAGTGCACATTTCCATTCAAAACTCATTTGGTTCCATTTTGAGGATTTGGTGAAAATCTTAATCCTTTATGTGATTCAGATACATCTTTCACCATATCTCTCAAAATAAAATTGATTTATTGAAAATTTCTGTTGGAAAACCTTCTCTCGCATATGGAGCTCATATCTGGAAATTCTCAAATTTATTTGAACTCATTTGCGAGATTATTGACTTTATTTGACTTAGTGTCAAAACTAAACCTCCAATGCTCCTAATGGCCCAATTTTTGATTGGAGGGTGATATTTGAGAAATTCTTTTTGGAGAAGTCTCTTGGATGTCCATGGACCATTTCTGCACAATCTCATGGCTATTTGACTTCATTTGATACTTTTTGGATTAATGTTGAAAGCATATGCATGTATATGAGCCTCCTTGGTCAAAAAGTCAAAAATATTGTTTAAAAGGCCAATATTTGTGAAAATCTTTATAAAAGTTCTCAAATATGTATTTCAAATGTTTTACAATGCTTTCGGAGTAAAAATTTCTATTTTAGAAACAAAATAGCAAATTTGGCCTCAAATGGATCTTATAGGATCTTGATTTTGGATTAAATGAAATATTTTCATAAGTTGAAATCTATTGAGTTTTTGAAAAAGTGATCAATACAAAACTCGTAGGGTTGGTCATTTTGAGCATTTCGTTAGTTCAAAGTTTTTCCAAACGACCAACCGTTCAAAAGTTATAGCTATTTGAATTTGGTCAAAATTCTTCATTTGACCCAAAATGACCCATTCTTACATATTGTGGGTTTTGCTGTTTGAGTTGGATTTCTTCATATTTCTTGGCTTTAAATAGTATTTCTAACTCATACAAAGCCATGAAAGTTCAAATCTCCAAGAAATCCATATCGAATTGCATTTTGAGCGTTCGGTGAAAATTGAACTTCTCTTTTTACAAACAAAGCGCATTTTGCCATATCTTTTGAAAGAAAATTCCTTTTGAGGAAATTCTTTTTGAGAAACTTTCTAAATAGTTCAAAGTTCATTTCTGAAAAGTTTCAAATCACTTGGACTTAATTTGAAAAAGTTTTGACTTTTCTTCTCTTTGATTGAAAATCAAACCTACAAAGCAAATTTTGGCATATCTTTTGATTGGAGACTCCTTTTTGAAAAATTCTTTTTGAAAAAGTTTCTCAGGAGTCCAAAGTATATTTCTGCACAATTTCAATTGATTTTAACTTCATTTGAAAAAGTTATGGCTTTTTCTCACTTTGATCAAAAGGCTGAAAATTCAGATTTTTGCTTAGTTTTGAGCTGATTTGTGATTTTTGTATCTCCAAATCAGAGCATAATTTGAGGGGACCACCTTTGTAAGAATTGATCCTCTACAGTTGAACCTCATTGTGTAATTTTTTCAAAATTTATGAACTTTGTTTGAATCTTCTTTCAGCCCTGTCAAAAAGCTTCAATGGAATGTCAAAACTGAATTTTTCAGCACATTGCATTCTTGAAATCTTGCCTTCCTCTAAGATAATTTGAGTATTTCCTTGTGATGAAAACTAAGGTAACTCAATTTATTGCTCCATGATTCATCTAAAATTATTTGGGAGCTCATTTGCTGTTGTTTTCACCATTAGGACCATTTCAAAGCGAGATTTCTTTACCCGAAACCTTCGATTTAGCATTCACTATTTTCAAGTTTTCGGGGTTTTCCTTTGCTCAAATGAATTTTCGGCCTTCATAGCCCTCGAAGAGTATTTCGAGACGGATCTTTTCCGCGTTGATGAGTTTTGCATTTGAGCAATGGTTTAAAAGCTTTAATCGATTTTATGCTGCCATTTGCATCTTTTGTGATTTTGAGGGTTCTTAATTAGAATCTTGGCAAGCCTTTCAAGATGAAAACTAAGTGAACTCATTCATTGCTCCAAGCTTCAAAGTGGAGCATATCTATTTAAGTTTTCATTCGATTGAAAGTGCATCTTTTGGCTAAGTTCTTTTGGAAATTGGATTTAATTGTATCTTAGCCTCAAAATGTTTTCTCTCTTGCATAACTCGGAGTTTGTTGTGGAAAAGAGAAAATATCCCTTGTAAGTTCAAGAGTGAGTTTGAACGTGTTTTACCCATTGTCTCTCTTACAAGTGGATGTCAAGATTAAATTTGAATGAGTTTCAAATATTTTCATTGTAAATTGGTGTAATGAAATCTTCAATTGGTATCTTGAACTGTTCAAATTGCATGAAAATAGTGTCATCATTACTATTCTCTATATCATGCATATTATACTTAGACATTATCAAACTAACTTGGGTCAAATTAGAATATATTTGTTCCCGGAAATCGTGTGCTTGTCTATTGATGTTCAAGGAATTGGAAAATGGGTCACCTTCGATGGTGGGATGAAGGAAATGGAGAGAAGCTCCATAGTCCGAGGGATCTAAGGCCGGGCGCGGTGATCATGACCGATTCGAACATGCGGTGGACAAGAATCGACAAAGGGACGTGTTTTCTTTTTGACTATATTCAATAATGTCTTTGCACACCATTATGCTCAATTGTCTTATTCTAAATGGTGTTGTTCCTTTTAATTGGTATCATCAATCGGTATATGTAATTAGTTTCAATTGGTATCAATTAATTAGTATTCTTCAAGAGGTATTCTCTAAGTCCTAATTGCTTTTAAAATTGTCATCTAACTTGCATTTGGCATTATCATGAATTAAAAGATACATATGGGTGACACATTGCAAAGAGGTTTACCCTTGATAAATTTATGAAATTCTTGATCATGAAAGTGCATCTTAATTATACAATGTTGATTCATGATCTTGATTGCTAGAATTTAATTGGATCATAAGCATATGCTTAAGATATATAAATTTGCTATATGATCTTAATGTTTAAAGAATGAATATTCTCCATGTGGAATCATATTCATGTGTCATGCTTAAGCACCATTTACATCTTGTGAATCATGACTACATTTAAATTGGTATCATTTCGAAAAATCTATTACCTAAATCTTGGATATAATTGGCATCATATCTTGCCTAGATTTAGGGGGAGCTTAATATTATTGTCCTATTCCTAGCTTCTTCTTTTTATTTTTATCTTGTTCTCCCTAATCCTTTTATTGAGTGTGCAATCAAGGGGGAGAATTTATTGAATGAACAATAAGGATCTCTTAAGCACCTTTTTGGGATTAATGACAAAAGGGGGAGAATTTATGGATTTATCAATTGTCCCCTAATCGATACAAAAAGGATATTTTGTAAGTATGATCTCTTATTGTTTCTTCATGCTTGTTTTATTGTCATTTGGTGCAATTGATAATAAGTTTGTCATAAATCACCAAAAGGGGAGATTGAAAGTGCATCTAGGCACTTATGTTATTTTGGTGATTAATGACAAACGATATAATGACAATCTATGTAATTGAGTAAATGCTTAACTTAGTGCTTAACAAATGACAAACCTCTAATATGATTATATTGCTATGAGACTAACATGTTTATTGCTAAGTTGAGTATTAGTCTCATCTATTTAGAGGAAAATCAAGTGGAATGGTTAAGCAAAGTTAAGGTATGCAATTTTGGTATCTATTCTATATTTGTTATTGCATTCCTTTTGTGCAAATGCATAGTGAACTCCAAGTAGCATGTTGATTATATATGCCAAATTGGTTCATGTCATATTTATTTGTGCATATATATTCATTTGAGTTCATTGTGTGCTTTGTTTTTAGTATGCATGTATTAACTAGAGTTAAACTTCATATTGCTATAGATTGACTTGGTGCATGTATGTTTTAGTTGTATATCTTCTCGTGCAATTCTTTTAGTGAAGTTTAATCTAGTGTTGGATCACATGTTTACTCTTATTCCAAATATTAGTTGCACATGTACAATTCGTGTATATTCTATCATGTGCTTCATTTAAGTAAAAATAGTGATCCTTGCCATGATTTAATTGATTCATCATATCGGCAATTATCTCTCTAGTGCATATAGATCAATTACATATTCATCATGATGCACTTAGTAGAGAACATTTCTTATGTCAAGTGTTTCCATTTATATTGAGCTTCTTGATATGAAACACTTGTAGTAATCAACTGCTCACAAATATCAATTTATCCATATCTATTGAGCTTTTGGGACTAATGTTTTTCATGAGTGGTTTGGAAAGAATTAGGTCCCATGTGTGTATGATGACCAAGGTATCATGGAGGATGATCGTTAAGCCGAGGTCAACAAGACGGCGGTGTCACCAAGAGTTGAGGACTAAGTCAAGATCGACTTGGCGTGGAGATCGTCAGAGAGGATGATCAAGTCAAGGTTGATAGGACGAGAGTCTCATGAGGTGAATCGAGTCAAGTTGAACGAGGCGAAGATATCATCAACTATAAGGTAAAGGTCTTCATGCACCGGCATTAAGAAAGAAGACGGCATGCGGATTGAATGTAAGACTTAGATTTCTCGTTTGAATTTGAGTCTAAGGATTGCCGTACTATTAAGAGGGATGCTCCATTGAATGACTTTTAGATGTGTCAAGTGCTCAAATGATTCATCCTTGTGAAATTTAGAGAAAGAGTGGTGTTGGTGGTGCCGGAATGTGAGAATTGTCGGTCTCCCTTGGACTCTTGGTGAAATCTGGATTTATCCTTTGAGAGTTGGGTAGTGAGACCTTGTTGGTTGTGTAGCCCTTGTTCTTAGCTTTCAATAGAGTCCAAAACACTTAAATCGAGTCCGGAATCAAAAGTTATGCTCGTTTTAAATCGGGTTCTTGAGTCAAGTCCGGACACTCCGGACTAAATGTCCGGACACTCGAACTAAATGTCCGGATAGTCCGGATCTGCTTGATTCAAACGGCTAGTTTTTTGGGGACTTCTATTTAAAGCCCCTCTTGGGTAGCCGTTATATGAGTTTTTGGGGTGGTTCCTTGGTCCTTGGGGTGTATTCTTGGTGATCTTAAGCTCCCAAAAGCCCTCTAACCCTAGATCTTAGTGATCCTTTTGAGTGAAGGGTTGGGTGTGAGAGAGGGTAGTGCTCGGGTTGAGTGTGATTTGAGTTGTTGAGCACTTGATTGCATCTCTAAGCTTGTTCTTCGTGAGCATTTGTTACTCTTGGAGGTTGAGGACTCCTAGGCGGCTAGGAGGTCGCCTCGAGCCACCGGTTCTTCGTGTGGTTGGTAGTAGGGCGTTTGTGAAGGTGGGATTCCGCCTCAAGAGAAGGAATCAAGAAGTGAAGACCCATGAGTGCATTTGTGCAACACCGGAGGAAGAGGGTTGAAAGAGACCCCGCTCAAGCGTCAAGGAGTTGAAACCGGCGAGTGCATTTGTGCAACACCGGAGTAAGCGGGTTGAAAGAGACCCGACTCAAGTGTGACGAGCCGCCTCAGCGGAGACGAGGATCCTCAAGGATCCGAACCGGGTGAAAAATCATCGTCTCCAAGTTTGCCTTTCATTCTTGCTCACTTTTGTTCTTGCTTTAGTATTTGATTTTGAATCTTGAAATTGCCCGATCTATTTGATTATTGAGTTTCTCGCTAGGCATCTACTTGATCTAGGTTCTGCTAGTGTTTATCATCTTTGTGTTCAAGTAGATTGTTTAAGAGTTGGAGAAATTTCAAATTTCATCCCGAGGTACCCAATCCGAGTATCAGGACATTTAACCGGAGACTCAGGACATTTATCTAGGAGTATCCGGAGTAAAAGTCCGGAGAGTCCTGCTATACCCCTCGGCCATTCAAAGTCTCCAATCCGGAGTGTCCGAACCTAAAACCCGGATAGTCCGGACATTTATACCGGAGTATCCGGATAAAATCCCCGGACACTCGGATGAAAACTTTGGGTGTTTTATTTCATTTGCTTGTTAAATTGTAAAAGTTTAATTCGCTTATTCACCCCCCTCTGGCGACATCACCGTCCTTTCAATTAATCGCACTTTAAGCAAGGCCCTTAAAAATTCAAAAATCGCGTTTAGGTCCTTTTGGAAAAATTAAAAATCACGTTTAAGTCCTTTCAACGGGTTTTTAAGTAAAATAGACCCAAAAAATATCTAAATTACGTTTAGATCCCTACACGCAGATTACCAAAAATCGCGTTTAGGTCCTTTCGGAAAAATTAAAAATCGCGTTTAGATCCTTTCGATAGTTTTTTAAGCCCAAAATCCGAAAATCGTGTTTAGGTCCTTTTGGAAAAATTAAAAATCGTGTTCGGGTCCTTTCGACGGTTTTCTAAGTAAAATAGACCCGAAAAATAGCGAAATTACGTTTAGGTCCCTACATGCGGTTTTCGGAAAAAACACAGATTACCGAATATCGCGTTTAGGTCCTTTCGGAAAAATTGAAAATCGTGTCTAGATCTTTTCGACAGTTTTTTAATTAAAATAGACCCGGCAAATATCAAATATCAAAATTACGTTTAGGTCCCTACACGCGGTTTTCGAAAAAAAACACAGATTCATCGAGGATTTATAGCTGAATTGAAAATCGCATTTACGTCCTTTCGTCGATTTTTATTTCTACGTCCACACAACACGGCGTGCAATAGCACGCTACCATGTCTAGTAGCGGGGACGCCGGGGAGAATTGCCGAGCCCTCAGCCGCGTCACGTCGTGCTCTTCGTGAAAAGGATCTCGGGAAAATTTGAAATCGCGTTTCGATCCTTCGGTCGGTACCCAAAAAAACCAAAATTAAATTATGTTTATATCCTTCTAGGTTTACGTTCATATCTTCCCGTCGGTTAAAAAACACAGATTCACTGACGATTTATAGCAGTCCATAGATTCGCCAATGGGTACTAGCGACCCATTTTTTTGAGAAAACATTAAAACTGGAATTACGTAAAAAAATGTTTGTTTTCTCCCAAAAACAAAAGCCACAGATTCACCTACGGTTTATAGCAGCCCACAGATTGGCCGACGAGTCCTAGCGACCCTTTTTAAAAAAAACAAGAAAACCAGAAATTTCAACTAACATAGCGGCGTACGACGAAATTTTGCACGACACGACGTAGCGCCCTAGCTAGTTTTATTTATACTACTTCCTGTAAAATTTATGTGAAATTTTGGCATTCTAAATACAGAGGGCTTCGTTGATTTCCTTTCAAATTTTTTTTTACCTTTTTGTTGCTATCTCAGATCTAGAGCACATAAAATTGGTCTCTGTGAAGGTAGTTGTTCGGAAAAAAAACAATATACACTACTCCCTCCGTCCCGTGTCGTATAAATCTATATAGCTCACCACAGGCACATACAACATAATTGCAAAATTGAGTGAAGATAAATGGATCAGACTACCCTTGGTTAATCAAGGCCAATGTATTAATGAAACTATTCTCACTCACGCTACCCCATGGAGATCAATCCATGCACGCTTGCACGTCTTGGAGGCTTTGGTCGGATCTCTCTTTTTTTTCCAATGGAGATTAATGTTCCAAAACCACTCACCGGACTTATTTGGAGCCAAACTTTTTCAGAAATAACATATTTGGGGCCAAACTGAATCGTCAAATTGTCTTCCATCCCAGCGGCGCCATGCATACCATATTCATTCGAACCGTTCCTTTACGATGCATGCAGCAAAACATGTTAGTTGGCCATGTTTGGTTCCTTTACGATGCATGCAGCAAAACATGTTAGAGCATCTCCAAGAGAAGCCCTAAATAGGTTGCTAATTATAATTATAGAGTTTTGATTGAAAAAAAGCACTCCAACAAAGATTGTATTTTGAGAAAAATTATCAAAATAGGTTTAGAACTTAGAACCCTGTTGCTATATTTAGCAACTCTCCTCTCCGGCCCCATCGATGGAGCTCTTCAATGAGGCGCCATACCAGTGCCCCGGTGCCCCCCTCAGCATCCAGGACCTCAACTACCCTTCCATCACCGTGTACGATCGGCCGCCCGACGACGACGGCAAGCGGCGAGGTCAAGAATGTAAATTGCCGAAAGCACGTACACGGCAGCGGCCGTCGTCGAACCCAAGGGTGTGCAGTGACGGTGACCTCGACGCCCGGCGTTCGGGAGCGTGGGCAGGAGAAGGAGTTCCACGAAGCCAGCGGTGAGGGACGCTGCTGCGCGCCGCGACTACACGTTCGGCGCCATTGTTTGGTCCGACGGGAACCATCAGGTGAGGAGTCCTCTCGTCGTGAAGACGCAGAGATGAATGAAGGATTGGAGATTTAGGGTCTAATTGCTGGAGTCAATAGCTATATTGGGTCCTAATTTTTTTAGTTTAGACTTTATTTTGAGGTATAGGACTCTATTTTAAGACTTGACTATTGGAGATGCTCTTAGGCCCCGTTTGGCAACTTAGAACCGGACTGTTTCTCCTAGAATCTGAAATAAATCCAACCAAACGGAATAGGACTCGGAGCGTTTCAAAGCTTAATCGTTTCGATTTTTACACGCCGTGGTCGAATCGGCTAGCAACCCGTTCCTCCGGATTCTGATTCTACCTGAAACGTTTCTACCAAGAATCCGGAACCGTTTCCGTTTCTACTAGAATCTGGAACCGTACCAAACGGGGCTAGTTGGCCATGTTTGGATCCATTAGCACTAATAGTTAGCTAGCTAATAGTTAATAGCTAGCTAACTATTAGCTGACTAATTATTAGTTAAGGATTATTTGGATCTACTAGCTAATAGGATGCAAATGCCCATTATACCCTTGCATTAGTGATGGTTCGCGATGCTTTTGAAAAAGGGGGCTGCAGTGGATAGGGCCGAGGGCAAATTAGTCATTTCATCACCTATTAGCTGCAATTAGCAGAGGAGAACCAGCTAATGAGATAACTATTAGCTGAGTTAGTGGCTAACTGTTAACTAGATTATTAGCTAATCTATTTGAATTTATTTTAGCTAATTTTAACAGCTAATTGTTAGCGCTAATGGATCCAAACGTATCTTAAATAAACGATATAGACACACAGTATCGATCCTCTCTCTCTTCTCCTCTTCCCAACAAATTCACGGCGGAGCGAGACAGGGCAGCTGGCGCAGGGCTATGTGAGGAGGTGGCGATGGAGCGGTGGCCCGAGGCAAGATGGGCGGCGGCGCGACGGTCCGCGCCACGGCACAACGTCTGCAACGGCTAGATGATGATCCAGGCGGCAAGCTCGGTAACTTGGTGAGTTTGTCAGTAGGGGATGTCATTATAGTCAAGCGCGGCACAGAAGGTAACCATGAAGGCGGCAAGACTGTAGATCGACGTCTTCGTGATGTCATATATCATAGTAGCGGAGACGAGCTTGCAGAACAAAGCATTACGTTGCAAGTGTTTGTGGTGTTTTCTTCAATTGGATTGAGTGGAGAAGATTGTTCCACGGTTAAAAATCCAGGCCGAAAATAACTCTTCCAAACAAAGACATCGACTAGAAATAGATCTCTTAAACAAGATCTAATTATGGTTGCACCTATTAGGAATCGGAGGCCAACCAGAGCGTCCACCTGTCACTTGTGTATTTTACGAAAAAACCCCTCTATTTC
The DNA here is from genome assembly GCA_036346375.1 of Guadua angustifolia. NCBI lineage: Eukaryota > Viridiplantae > Streptophyta > Magnoliopsida > Poales > Poaceae > Guadua > Guadua angustifolia. The sequence continues at coordinate 88,892 of JAYEVE010000047.1, forward strand.
TTCAAAATTACGGATAGGTCCTTTGCGATTTTTTGTGAGACAAAGATAATTTTTTTCTTCGCGTTTGGATCCCTGGCACGGTATTTTACAGAAAAACCTCCGTTAAGTTCAAATCGCGAACAAGCTCTTTTCTAATTTTTAGCATAGCGAATGTGTCCAAAAATAACAAATGGTCCTCGCTTCTTACGTTCGGGTCCTTTATCCGTTTTCCGGAAAAAATGTTTTCGTCACAAAAACCCGAAAAAATGTTTTCGTCACCCAAAAACCCAGAAAAAATGTTTTCGGCACCAAAAAAACACAAATTCGTCTAAGGTTTATAGCAACTTATGGATTTGCCAACGGGTCATAACCGCGAGGTTTTTTTTTAAATGTAGATTCATCCGAAGATTTATAGCGACCCATAGATTCGCCAGCGGGTCCTAACGACCCATTTTTTTAACAAACACAAAAAACCAAAAAACGAAAAAATCAGATTCGTCGAAGGTTTATAGCGGTTCATGGATTCGCGACGTCCGAAAGCACCTTTTAAAAAAGGAAATACATAAAAAAATACCTACATTACAAGTCGTGGGATTGGAGCTCATTGAGCCCATCCACGTGTCATTGCCGAACATTTGCGGAAAAGCCCCTCCGTTTCTTCGAAATTACGGATAGGTCCTTCGCGATTTTTTGTGAGATGAAGATATTTTTTTTCTTCGCGTTTGGGTCCCTGGCACGGTATTTTACGGAAAAACCTCCCGTTAATTTTAAATCGCGAACAAACCCTTTTCTAATTTTTCAGGATAGCGAACAGGTCCAAAAAATAACAAACAGGTCCCTACTTCTTACGTTCAGGTCCTTTCTCCGTTTTCCCCAAAAAAAATTTCGTCACCGGAAAAAGGTTTTCGCCACCCAAAAAACCCGAAAAAATGTTTTCGTCGTAAAAAACCGGAAAAAAGTTTCGCCACCCAAAAACCTAAAAAGGTTTTCACCACCAAAAAAACATAGATTCGTCGAAGGTTTATAGCAACTTATGGATTTGCCGACGGGTCGTAGCCACGGGTTTTCGTCGAAGGTTTATAGCGGTTCATGGATTACCATGGTCCGAAAGCAAATTTTTAAAAAGAAAATACATTAAAAATCCTTTTTCCGGAAATTTTTTTCAAAGACCAGAGAAATGTGTGACTCTATGTCTAGACTTTTTCCCCAACTCGATTTTCCATTTCGATCTCTGATATTTTTTTAAACGTGTATTATTACTCGGTGAACGCCTATAGTGTTAGGCTCGACAAAAAAAGGTTGTCGTCTCTAATAATTTTCCCCCTTATTCCTCTAGACTATTTTTTACCGGTGGGTGGTTTTGCGAAAATAAAAAAAATGCATCCCGTCCCTTCGATCGGTGGCTTTGCAAAAAGGACCCTATCATTTCGTATATTCGCGTACGGGTCATTCGCCTTTATTTTTCGTTTCCCAAAAAAATCCGTAGTTTTTGTATTCGCGGTTGGGTTCTCCGTTTTTCCCGGAAATTTTTTTTCATCACTAGAGATATGTGTGCAGCTCTATATCTAGACTTTTTTCCCAACTCGATTTTCCATTTCGATCTCTGATATTTTTTTAAACGTGTGTTATTACTCGGTGAACGCATAGAGTGTTAGACTCGACAAAAGAAGGTTGTCGTCTCTAATAATTTTTTGCCCTTTTTCCTCTAGCCTATTTTTCACCCGTGGGTGGTTATGCGAACATGTATTATTACTCGGTGAACGCGTAGAGTATTAGGCTCAACAAAAGAAGGTTGTCATCTCTAATAATTTTTTGCTCTTTTTCCTCTAGACTATTTTTGACCGGTGGGTGGTTTTGCGAAAATAAAAAATACATATGGTCCCCTCGATCGGTGGTTTTGCAAAAAGATTTAAAATATTTTGAAATCGTAAATAGGTCGTTCCGCCGGTTATTTTGAAAAAAGGACCTGCAGTTTCGCAAATTCGATTTACAAAAAACTCATACCGGATTTTTCCCTCGCAGCGCGGCATCGCGCGCGATCCTACCTAGTATTAGGTAAAAGAAGCGAGCTATGTTGCACACGGAATTAACCATCATCTTGGAAACATGTCACACACTGTAGAGGACTAGAGGTGGGCACTGGGTCGAACTATTTTGGGCCGATACGAGACATGTCCAGCCTAGCCCGATCCACGGCCCGCACAGAATTGTTCTAAACGGGTCTGGTCGGCATGGCACGGTTGTCCGGACCGTATCGGGGCACGGGGTACGACAGTCCGGACTGTGCTCGGACCGGTCTGAAACAGCCAGTGGATGTTGCGTTGTATGTGTAGGTGAGCAAATCAAGGAGTAAAGGAAGAAAACTCTAGATGGACTAGAGAAATAGAAGGGAATGCATGCATTTCATGTGCGGGTAAGCAAATCAAGGAGTAAATGCATGGCTGCATGCATGTGACTGAAAGGAGAAACCAAATCAAGGAGACCGAGAAGAATAAACACAATAGGATTTTGTTTCGACCAGAGAAAAAGGAAATCCTAGACAGATAAAGAAAGAAATTAATTCGTGATTATTTCCTCTCGTAGCAATAGTATAAATGGGTCGGACCTAGGTCAACACGACACGAAGCAGGTACAAAGTGCAAATGGGTCATATCTGGACTCGCCGAAGGCGAGCCAGGCCAACCTGGCCTGGCACGGCGAGCACGATGGACCGTCATAGCCCAGCATAGTTTAGACCAGAAGTATGATGAACCCATACCGGGTCGGGCCGATTGGGCACGATGCCCACCTCTACACACACTACGTGCATGTATTGTTGGAAACAACAAAACTATCCCAATTGGCAATACATGTTATGAGCGGTAAAACAGGAAAATTGCAATAAATTGTCATTGTTTTCTACTTTGAGGGAATGTACAATAAGGTCACTTCAGCTTATTTTTAGCATATTCATGTCAGATTTGTCCTACGTAGAAGAGTGAGAAAAGAGGAGATAGAAAATAGCTAACTCTTATTTAGTAGTAAGCATTGCATGGGAGTATAGGTAGCTTATTATATACAAGATACAACTTATTTAGGTAGCTTAGTAGTAAGCATTGTATGTGAGTATAGAGAGCATTGGTCGTAAGACAAACTTTGGACTCATTTTAAAGCACAACTTCTTGATTCTTATAAATATGTTGTTCTTGTTATTCGAATTCAAGAGGCTAAAATTACATTTATGTATGTGAGTATTTACGAATTCAAGAGGCTAAAATTATTTGAATTACTATTAAACCATTTAATTACTATGTAAGATCGAGGATGAGCCTAGAGGGGGGGTGAATAGGCTTTTCTAAATTTTCTAATACTACAATTCAAGTTTAATGATTTCTAAGAACTAGTGACAATTTTGGCAAGCTTGACACTTAACAATTCTAGTGATCACAAATGATATCCCTATGCAAGTGTATCAAAACTAAGCAAGTAGCACAAGAGAATCAAATTGATAGAATTGCACAAGAGTAAAATCAAGCAAACCACAAATGATGGACAAGAGAATTTTTTCCGTGGTCTCGGAGACTTGCTGGTCTCCCCTACTCCACGTTGAGGTAGCTTGAATTCCTTCAAGCCGGCTCCACTCGCTTGAGCCTCCCCCCGATCACTAGTGATAGCTCTTCCCCACTCCGGGTAGGCGAGCTTCGTGCCTTCACAACCGCCCGGGTCTTCACACAACCTCCTTTGTGAAGATCACCGGAGCCTCACGCCTCCAAACCGTCTAGGAGGCGACAACCTCCAAGAGTAATAAACTTGACGTAGGCTTGAACTCAAGAGTGCAATCAATATGGCTCACTAATGCAATGCACTCACTTGTAGCTCTCAAAAACTCAAGAATCAAGAATTCAATGCACAAGAGAGTGGAGAGAGTTGTTAGGACTTAGAATGTATTCAATGGAGTCACCAACCATGCCCTAGCACAGGTTGGGGGGTATTTATAACCCCCAACCACTCAAACTAGCCGTTACTCAATTTTCAGCGTGCAAAAACAATAAGGTAGGTACTACTAGCCTCTAGGGCCTAGAGTACCAAGACTCGCCACACAACGGCTATCTGGGCATTTATGGCTCGACACGAGTCAGCATTACATGAAATTCCATGGGCGGTACTATCGCCCATGGGGTCTTGAGTATCAAGACCTTGCCAAATTTAAAAGAAAACTTCTCTGTTAAAAAGCTCATGAGTATATATCTTGAGTAATCTTGCATTCTTGATACCGCCCATCCCTAGCGGTAGTGCCGGCCGAGGACACCCGAAGACAACACGTTCTGTAATTTAGCTACCGCCATATAACCTCCGGTAGTATCAAGATTTAGCAGTACTACCGCTCTACCTAGCGGTAGTCCTAGGCCTCGAGGAATTTTTCAGACTTTGAGTTTTCTCTCGAATGAATGAATGTCTAATTATGATTTTGAGCCATACTAGATGCACTTTTGAATTTCAAGACTCTCGTCAAGTCCCTCTTAATAGTACGGCAACTAATCCAACAATCCGATCTTTACTTCAAACACCCAGATCGGTAAAAGACTAGAAAATACTTCTAAATTATTATACCTTCGTTTCTTTAGCTTCTTTTGCGCGTACTCCTTCCATTTTGTACTTGTGACACTTCAACGTCAATAGAAGAGTAGTTTTTCCTGTTTTCAACTTACTTACACAAACATCGTTAGTCATTTAACCTTGATTGTCATTAATTACCAAAACCCTTAATCACATGGGGGCCTAGATGCTTTCATACTACATGGCATAACATGTATAAACTCAATAGTTCACCCTAAGTATATTTGCATATCTGGGTAATTTACTATCTTAAAGGCATATAGGAATTGATTATACTCAATTTTGAGCTAAGTATTTTTGCATAGCTGGGTAATTTACTATCTTGAAGGCATATAGGAATTGATTATACTCAATTTTGAGCTCTTTTTCATAAGTTATGATTATTCAAACATTCAACATATTGAAACTATCTTTTATTGGAGAATGGGTCTAAAATAAGTTGAAATTCAAATATTTTTGTATATTTGAGTTTCTTGTGACCTAAAGATTCTAACAAAATGAGTTTCATTCTATTCTGAGCTCATTTGCAAAAAAATTTGTACATGGCACATTTTAAGCCTTTACTTTAAATTTGAATTTAAAAATTACCCAGTAATCAAATTTAAAATATTTTTGCATATTCTAAAACTACATGATTTAGTGTGAATTTAGAAATTTTTTAATTGAATTTGGAGTTTCCTAGCAAAAGTTATATGCATTTGAATCCCGTCGGTTTTGGAAAATAACCAAAATTCGGAAATATGATTTTGAACTTTGAAAGTGCCTTTCTCCATTTCCGCGGGATTTTTAAATCCTCTGCACCACCTTGCAAAGTGGCCCCACCCATCAGTGGTCGCATGCACGTTGGTCACTAACAGTTCAGGCCCGTCTGTCAGTGGCTCAAAATAGAGGATCTCGGAGGCATGCCCGCTAATGGCAAAGCAGAGCCGATGAGGTTCGATCAGCATCTTAGTGGGCACCTGGGAGCAGAGGAGGTCCTAGGGCACCGGCCAGCGGCAGCTGAGCGACGATATGGAGAGCTAGCGGCAGAGAAGGGCGACGTGTGACAGCGGCCATGGCCGTGGGTGAGGACGAGGGTTGCTTGAGCTTGAAAGAGGGGGTAAAGCATCAGTGGGCTAAGGGGAGTCTTTTATACCTCTTGGTCACGGCGGTGGAGCTATGGGTAGGGCTGGCGGGTGCGTCCGAGGAGAAGAAGAGGGAGGAGATGCGGCGACGTCTTGGTTGTCAGGAGATGCAAATAAGGTGTGCACGAGCTTAGGGTAACCAAGAGATAGCTTTGGGCAAAAGGGATTTTGGCGATGAGCTCACCAGGTGATGGATTGCGCAAGTCATGCTCGTCGGCTTTGCCCCCGAGCTCAGTGCGTTCGACAATGGGGGCGAGGTGCGAGGTGAGCTGGGAAGGTAGGTGGCTCCTAAGGTGGCTTTAAGACTAGTCGGTATGGGCCCAGTGGACTTGGTGAGGCACAGTGGGCCACGGTCACGTGGCAAGGCCGTGTCTCGGTCATCATGGGAAAGGAGAGTGGGAGGAAGGGGAGATAAGAGAGGGGTGAGGGTGCCGAAGAGGTTGCCAGTGGGCCCCTAGCCTAGGCATGGCCCACTGTCAATGACAGCGATGCAAGCAATCGGTCAAACACATGGCGCGCACACTGTAGCACCTTATTAAAAGCAGACTTCGGCCTGGCAGTTGAAGCTATCCAAAAATGGTTCTAGTTGGTTTGAAAAATTATGACAAAATTTGTAGAGATAGCTCACTAAATGAGGTTCTAAATTCACTTAGCTTCAATTATTTCACCACTATGGTTTTCAAATTAAAATTCCTAGAAATTTGCTATTTTTTACTAATAATTGAATTTTAAAGCATTTTTAATTTGTGAAAAAATTATTTAAAATTTATATTTATTCATTTTAGACATTGTATCATTTTATAAAATTATTTCTCAAGTTGTGTCATTTGGAATTTTTATAAGTTTCTTTTGAATGTCCTAAATTGGGTAAAAAGGAATTTAAATATGGAAAATAAATCTTAAAATAAATAAATTCATAAGAAAATCCAAAAATTTATAAAAGTCATGCCAAGTCACTATATTAAATTTTCATTTTTCCTTGGAATGTTACATAGGTTGTCGATGCACTTAGCAAAACCTAGCTTATTTATGCTTTAAATTGTGGTAGAATTGTAATTCATATAATTCTTGCAAATTATTGAATTAGAGCCAATTTTTTTTAAAAAAACCTCCTATTCACTTCCTCTAGTTGGTTATCCTTGATCTCACACTTGTGTTGCACAAATGCAAATAGGTTATGCGAAAAGCAATATCACAAAACATATTGCTCCTACTCTTTTTCTATCCTCACGAACTCCAGAAGAATGGTGATGTACAGATTCTGCAAACTAAGCCATGTGAAAATCTTGCAGATTTATTCACTAAGTCATTGCTAAAATCTACCTTCCAAAGATATGTTAATGGTATTGGAATAAGATGACTTGGAGATATACAAAGTTCAGAGAGAGTAAATCCCTGAATCATGACCCTTAGCATAATCCTGAATATTTTACTTTAAATCTAGAAGATTATAAGTTGTATTCTTTTTTCCTTAGTTTTTCTGAAGTATTCTTATATGAAGATTTTTTAATGAGGCAACTAGTGTAACACAGTCTTTTCTCCACCCCTTTTTTCCCATTAGGTTTTTGAGGGGGAGTTTTTAATGAGACATGTGTATTAGGCGGTATTCACCCAAAGGAGAGTGCTGAGATATGGGTGGACTTGAAATCCTAATATGGTTGGACTCTATTTCTATATGGATGAATCCGAATATATCTTTTACTGTCTTCTACTATATATTTGTCACTCCCTATGTACAAGAGAATCAATCTAATAAAGAGAGATAACAGAATTCCTTCCTATATAGCGTGTACTTCTTATTTGTACTTGCTATTCTTTATTGCATTGTGATTGATCAAGTGCGGATGATGTCATTGTACAACACATAAAACACATAGTACTCTTCTAACCCTCAGCAAGCTCCACAATGTTTGCAACACAAATCACCAAAAAAAAAAAAAAACTCACCCCAATGACTATACGGCACAAAGACACCCCGGTAGGCAAGAAGCGAAATAAAGAAGGGATGGATAATTTGGATTGTCAAAGTTATCAGGTGTTACCGTTCAAGGTGTAGCTTTGATTAATTTTCCCCTCCATTTTTTTGCTAGTCCTAGCCTTCTAGGAGTTGTTTTTGTGACAACCGAAGCTTGAATTAATCCCAGCATCCGCATTTTAATAGTTGTTTATGCACGTCCTCTAACACGTGCCAAATGAGCATATCCAACAAACAATTGGTACATGCTCTAAACAACTAGCCTTAGTTTGAAGGGGAATAGGGGCATTTTCACTTGTCTTAAACTTAAAAGGGCTTTCCAAGATAGTACCACTTTTAGCGTCTACTTGGCATGTCATGTCAAAAGAAGTTCTCAGAAGGCCAAGATATGAATGTGGGGAAACTAATTTTAGCCTTTTAAGATTTAAGGACTGAATGCTTTAAGAGAAAGTTGAAGGACCAAATTTGCTGAGAGTTTACTACTTCTATCTACTGGTATTTGTTTATGGTACCCCTTCTTCTCAGAAGTATATGACGTTTTTAACATGCACAGTCAATTTTGTTCTACTTTGCCCACTAATACATAGAAAACTGTTTTAGATCGACCATTCAAATTATACCATTAGATTTAGAAAAGTACCTTCATAATTACCGTCTTATAATATTTTAGCTAAGATTAGCATAATAAAATGCTCACTAGTCTTAACCCAATGTGCCCACATGACCACTTTATATTGGGTTATGTATTTATAAATTTATTCGAAATTCTTGCACAATTACAGGGTTAAAATTTGAATAATAGTATTTTTATTTTCTACACAACTCTAGCGTCTTTGTTTAAAAATATGTTATGTTTGTTATACAGGTGTAACGACTGTAATATCTACATTGATTCTACACTATAATATAGTCCGGCCCAACAAAAAAACTCTATCTAGATTCTTTTTGTTTCCCTTGATTAATGAGGTAATTTCTAAGGTTCTTTCTTTTTTTAAACAAATTATTGGTGATATTTTCTCTCGATTAATGAGATATTTTTTTGTGCTCACAGTAAAGGAAGTGTTAGTCCCAACATTTGTTTGCATGTATATGGATTCTGAGTAATTTAAGAAAACGAGTATCCATTTCATGAAAAAATATACCATTGCTGAAAATACTAGGAAGATTTTAGAAAATATATCTTTCGTAGAATCATGTAGATGATAGATTCTACTATTCGACCCTATAGTGCGATTGTATCAAAGCAATTCAAATTCGATCCTTATTTAAAAGAGCCATCCGAGCAATCATCGGGTCAGAATTACCCAAAACTGCACTACAATAACTTGCTACAGTATGCATTTGCTACAGTGGTTTTCGCTGCAGTGTGTCACGAAAAGATCTTGAATGGTGCTTTTTATCGGACGGCTATTTAACTGCATATAAACTCTATCCAACAAGATCGGTCGTATGGGCACTAGGACAAAACAATTATTAGCTGGTCAAGTGATTTCCGACAGCAATCTTGGACAAAACAATTCCTGCAGCTGACATTAAAGTTTACCTTCTACTCCTTAGTTTTCGACTATGCATCGTTCCAGCTTTCAAAATTTATTTTAAAATGCATGTTATTTTATAATTTTGAAGTGAGTTTTTTATTATTTTATTTCTCCTACACCTCTCCTATTTTGTTATTTTTAACGTCATTTACTATCATAAATTAAAATAAAATACACTATCTAGAGATATAATGAAAGAGATAATACACCGCTTTTGTAGGGGTACCTTCATAAAAGTATAAAAACCTAAAATCTCTACTATATAAAGTAAGAGTTTCTTCCCGTGTCACTTCATCAAAATTACCTACTTTTGCCATTGCTCTTTAATTACTCATCTTTGCCACTGTTAATACTCTTTGCAAATAATTTTTTTATCGTAAATTGAGTTTCTGTTGCAACGCACGAGTAACATCTATAAGAGAGTACATTCATGTCGAAGGGTGGAAGCGTGGAACCACGCTTTTTTCATTGTACCTCCAGATTCACTAGAAATGGTAGCGTGCTATTGCACGCCGTGCTGTGTGGACGTGAAAATAAGGACAGAATGTAGGGAAGATAGTAAAGATGTATATAAGTGTTAAGGCGAAAGGACCTGTTCATGATCTCGTAGAAATATCTCTTTCGATTTAATTACTTGGAAAATATTGGAAACCGAAAGTTGGAAAACCGAGATGGGGAAAAGTCTAGAGGAAAAGGGTGAAAAAATATTAGAGATGGCAACTTTCTTTTGTCGAGTCTAACGCTTCACGACTCACCGAGTAATAACACGTGTTCTAAAAATATCGAGATCGAAATGGAAAATCGAGTTGGGAAAAAAGTATAGAGATACATGCTAAAATCCTATAGATCGAATTGGGAAAAATTATAAAGATACAATCGTGCACATATTTTTCACTTGGAAAATATCGTAAACCGAAGTTACTGTGAAAAAATAGAGACATAGAGTTGTAGAAATATCTCTATCGACGAATTATTGAAAAATATTGGAGATAGTCTAGAGGAAAAAGGGCGAAAAATTGTTAGAGATGACAACCTTCTTTTGTCGAGTCTAACACTCTACGCGCTTGCCGAGCAATAATATCGAAAACATTTTTTCCGGGAAAAACGGAAAAAGGACCTACGAAAGAACCGGGGCTCGTGTTGAATTTGCGGAATTACAGGGTATTTTCTGCAAAATAATTGGCGAAAGAACTGTTCATGATCTCAGAGAAATATCTCTTTCGATTTAATTACTTGGAAAATATTGGAAACCGAGTTGGAAAACCGAGGTGGGAAAAAGTCTAGAGGAAAAAGGGTGAGAAAATATTAAAGATGACAACTTTCTTTTGTCGAGTCTAACGCTCTACGCGCCATCGAGTAATAACACGTGTTCTAAAAACATTAGAGATCGAAATGGAAAATCGAGTTGGGAAAAAGTCTAGAGATACATGCTTCAAAAATCCTCAGAGATCGAATTGGGGAAAAACTATAAAGATACAACTGTGCACATATTTCTCACTCCGAAAATATCCAAACCGAAGTTACGGGAAAAAATAGAGACATAGAGTTGTAGAAATATCTCCTTCGACGAATTATTGAAAAAATTGAAAAAAATATTGGAGATAGTGTAGAGGAAAAAGGGCGAAAAATTATTAGAGATGACAATCTTCTTTTGTCGAGTCTAACACTCTACGCGCTCGCCGAGCAATAATATCGAAAACATTTTTTCCGGAGAAAACGGAAAAAGGACCTAAATGTAAGGAGTAAGGACCTATTTGTTATGTTTTTGGATCTATCCGCTATCCTGAAAAATAAGAAAAGGACTTGCTTGCGATTTGAATTTAATGCGGATTTTTTCCGTAAAACAACGCGGGAGGGACCCGAACGCAAAAAAATCTTTCCCTCACAAAAATTCGCGAAGGACCTATCCGTAATCTACAGGGACCTATCTGTAATTTGAAGGAATGAAAGGGCTTTCTCGCAAAAACGCGCAAGAGGACAGGTGGCCGGCTGAGTACTCGGCAATTCTAGGGGCTGTAAGTGGTTCTATATTCACTCAGCATGATCGTGAGCACGTACGCGACCTCGGATAGTCTATGAGTTGGAAAAGCTGCAATAAGCGATAGCTCGAATGCCATATATTTGGTTAAGACCAAAAGCGAGATTAATATTAACCACTAAGCTTACGTAAATTTGTGCGCAAGCGTAACAATCTTATATCTGGAGAGTGGAGACAAAAGAGGCCTTAACAATCTAAACATTGCTATCTTAGCTTTCGTCAGAAGATGTGGGTAATGTTGTATTCATTTCAGAGACAGCTGTAACCTACTCCAAACTATGCTTGACAGCCAATACTTTTCTTTTTTTTGCTATCGAAAGGACCATGGCGAAATGCTTTCCTCGCTGCAAACAACAAGGTACCCATCGTCACACCGTTTGCCCCAGCAAACACCTTCTGGATCATCGAGGAAAAATACAACACAAGAAATTTGAAAAGGATCCACTAATCCATGTCACTCACCAACTAATGCTCTGCCACGATCATTTACACATCCATGTCGTTTTCATGGCATGGTACACACTGTCACAGTCCTACTTTCCGGGGGCGGATCTGCACCCCTAAAAGTTGAAAGGGGTATAAAAATCACTTTTTCAATAGGTCAAATTTGTTGATTGAATTGATTATGATTTTAGTTGTTTGAGATTTTGAATGTTTTAGAACTATTTGTATTGTAATTTTTAGCAAATTTTAAATATATGCGTTGTATATATGATATTGTAATTTCACTATACAAGATTATATAGTTATATATATGTGAAGTATGCATGTCTATAAAAAGTTTTTTTTGTTCGGACACTACTACTCTCAATAGTCCATAGTAATGCATAGCGTTGTAGACCTAGTTATTCATTAGCATCATTTTTTAATTAGACGGTACCAAATAACACATAGAAAAATGTTATACTCTTTCTGTCAAAAAAATATAGGGCGTATTTTCTGAATGATTTTATCTGTAAATATAAGATATATTTCATATTTTAAAACAAAATTAATACGATGTTTCTTTTATACCTTTAATAAATATTCAATTTTACTTTAATGCATGTATTAAATATAGTGTTCAAGTATAATAATTAGAAATAATTTATTAATGTTTAATATGTTCTTAACTTATATAGTAAAAGAAACTACACCTTATAAATTTGGACGAGACGAATAACTTTTGATTAGCATGACTCCTAATTTCCTCCTGCGGCCTCGGAAAGGTGAGGGCACACGAAGATTGATTACAAAACGAAGGAGGAGGAAAAGAAGGAAAAAAAAAGCCAATTCTTTTGGTTTCTTCCCTCTCCGTCGTCGTAGCAGAGCCCTGCCCCCACCACCTCCTCTCCCCCATCTCGCTCTCGCTCTCTCTCGTTGGCCATTTCGCCCCATGAAACCCCAAACCCTCGCCGGCCTCGCTGCTGCCGCGTAGCCGCCTCGCGCTCCTCTCGCCGGCGACCGCCCGCCCAGGATCCCGCCGCCGCTGCCCTGCCCGCCGACGCGTCCGATCCCGCCGGAGCTCGCGTTGCCGGGCGACGATGAACGGGGCAGTGGTACCCGAGACCGCGGTGGCCTCGCCCCAGGCGCCGCCGTCGCTGTCGCCGCTCGAGTGGAGGTTCTCCCAGGTGTTCGGCGAGCGCAGCGCCGGCGAGGAGGTCCAGGATGGTACCGATCGATCCCTTCGCGCCTTCTCTTGTCGTGGGTTTTGGTCTGTTCGTGGCTGGTAGCTGCTGGATCTTAGTGGTTATGTGCTCCGGAGCTGGGTACGAGGCTAGGAGCCCTGAATGGGTGCTGGTGATGTGATGGCTGGGGGGACCTCCTGCTTAGATCGAGCCATGAATTTGTGGCGGTAGCGATGCCTTCGGATGGGATGCGCGAAAGCTTCACGCTGTGGTGTTGGGGATGTGGAATTTGCTGCTTCATCTCCTCCAGATCAGTGCTGTAACCTGTTGTTGATACTACGTAGGTACTTTTGACTAGTAGATGTATAGCACTGTGCCATTCGTAGGTGCAATTGAGGTTTTCCATAGTTGACAGAGGTAGAATATGTCCTATAGGAATCTAGCTGAATGTTTTAGTTGAAATATATAGTATGTAGTCACGGTTACGTATAAAGTTGGCGGTTAGTGTTGGCCAAAAAATACATGTTGTCGTGAAGTAAGTATACAACAACTACGATTGGTGTGTTCTTGTACTTCTGTAAGCTTGGTGATATGAAGGCACGCATTAGAGCTTGCGCGTGACATACGCCTTTTGAATGCTGCGTGGGATGTGGGTGTTGCTAACCAACACATTCTTGTAATGCTAAGCAACTAATGAAAAATATTCAATATGGAATTTTGTGATTTACACACCTTGGACTCATCGATACCTTTTGGGACGCATGCTGCTGCTTTGCTAATGATGTGTCAAGTTCAAATTGAACCATTTGTCTGATAGCTGATGAAATATTCAGATAAAGATGGACATGTCTTTGTAGAAACGAAAACAGATGTATTCCTTTTCATCTGCAAAACCAATAGTTGATTATTGTTCTTGTACCTCATTTTAAGTGGGCTTGTTGCGCAGTCTCTAGATATTCAGTTAAATTTTTTATAAAACCAGAAGATGTGACCTGTAGATCTATGTTAATCCAGTTCTTATATGTGTTGCTTTGTTCTCCATTGCCAATTCATCTGCATTTGATATTCATACTTGTGAATCACACATATATTCTAATGCTTGCTTGGAGAACTTTTAAGCTCTTTATATTTTCTATTATGTTGGTTATCATGGACAGATCCAAAGTACTTAGTTTGACACCGTCACTTAATCTTGTTTAATGTTGGACCTCTGTTTCATTATCCTTTTGCTTTGCTGAGTTAACTTGTTAAATCAATCTTCTGCTTCCAAGTTACTCAGGGTTTGAAACTTGATGAAAATGGTGTTATCTGTGGTATCTTTTCCTCCAGTTATGGCTTAGTGTTTTAGCGTTTGTTTGTATATGTGCATATCAGTAAAATCATGAAGCACAAATGATTGCTTGCTGTTATACATGTTTCTCACCATTGCTTCCCTTATGTTCAATGATAGACTGCTGTCATGTGTTATGGATGTGTACTAACTTAAATTTATTGTTTTTCTCTTTTTATTTGCAGTTGACATCATCTCAGCAATAGAGTTCAATAAATCAGGACATCATCTTGCCACCGGGGACAGAGGGGGACGAGTTGTTTTGTTTGAAAGGACAGATGCTAAAGATGTATGTATACAAAACTGATTCTTGTGTTCTTGATTTTTTTTAAAAAAAAAACTATGCACCTACTTCTCGGACTTGCTTGCTGTGCTATGATGGCTAAATATATTTCATTTCTATTTTTCTTCAGAATGCCTGTACAAAAGAGGCTGAGAAAGCTGATTATTTTGTCAGCAGGCATCCTGAATTTCGCTACAAAACTGAATTTCAAAGCCATGAACCAGAGGTATACTTCTATGGGAATTGCTAAGTGAAAGTATTTGTTTTCTAAATTACCTGTAATTTGACCAAGCTGTATTGTTTGAAAATAGTTTGATTACCTTAAAAGCTTGGAAATTGAAGAGAAGATTAACAAGATAAAGTGGTGCCAAGCAGCAAATGGCGCATTGTTTCTTCTGTCCACAAATGACAAAACGATAAAGTTTTGGAAGGTATGCCGATCAACAATTATGGAAATTTCCTATGAACTTATATCGCTAAACTGCTCCATTCCTTATGGCTTGCAATTTCTTTAGAACCCATTGTATTCAATGTGCTAAAGTTAAGAAAACCACCTTCGATGATCATTTTATTGACTTGGTATGTTTGGTGTACGTCTTTGACTGCTGTACATATGCATGCACAAGCTCAACTCATTGTTTCATTGATGATTTTGAATTTCTGATGTTCAAATTTTACACATTTCTGCCCAAATACTTTTGAATTACTTCATCTACCCAGTATTTTCTAGTTCTGTGTATTTGCTAGCACAAGTAAGATGTACCTGACAATAATGTAGTCTTGTAGTTACTCAAGCTACTGTTAACTAGAGGATTATTATGTGACCTGTAGGTGCAAGAAAAGAAGGTTAAAAAGGTATCCGAGATGAATTTGAACCGTTCAAATGCTCCTGCAAATGGTGGCTCTGCAGGCAGTAGTGTGTGTGGTTCAAACTCATATATCCCAAATGGTGGCATTTTAAAACCTGGTGGACTTCCTTTACTTCGCCTGCCTGTGGTAGTTGTACTCAACTCAAAATTTTCATTTATGCGCCACAAGAAAAAATGTTCTAAATTTGTCGGAAATTATTATTGTGCTAATTCCTGCCATTCCTGTTGGGCTGAACATGTAACTTAAATTAATTCCTGTTGTCTTATCTGTCCTTAGATGTTCTAATTTACCTTTATTTTCTTGATTTGTTGCATTTACCTGATCTTTAATATACAACAGGTTACAAGCCAAGAAACAAGTCTTGCTACAAGTTGCCGAAGAGTCTATGCTCATGCACATGACTACCATATAAACTCCATTTCAAATAACAGGTCCTGTACATTACCTTTTTTACAGTTAGCTTTATCATAGCTAATGTTTAAATTGATTAACTATTGAATGTGAGTGTGGACAATTTTTTTTCTAAAGTGAGTGCTTCCTGAGGAAAGGAAGCTTATTTGCTTCCACCTTACACATGATAACTATTCATTTAATATTTCTATAACAACCAAGCCACCTAACTTCCTAGCTACTGCATATAATGCTAAATCTCCACTCTAGAATATGTCAAAATGGTTTGCCCTCTGAAATACCGAAATAAAATTGTGAATTTTCTTTAGGGTATCTATGGTTGATAATCTCAGCAATGTCACACATCCCTTAATGCGCTTCAATTACTTCTACTCAAATTAGGGCAGTGAAAGTTTCACAAACCCACGAATACTGCCTACTATAGTAACATTATTTTATAGTTTTGTAAAATTGACTTGCATACAAAATCATGACCAATTCTACAGAATATAGTTTCATTTTAGGCAAAGTTCAGCTGAGTCATTCCCTGCGGTATTTTTATTTATTTAGTTGTATCATGTTTTTTGTTTTTTGAAAATTTTGAAGTGTCAAATTTCATGTGTGGTTGAGTTATATGTAAGCAGGCAAGCCTCTATATGATTATACTTCAGATAATTTATAACACCATCTCCCAACTTCCATGTGCAGTCACTATATATTTTGCTGATGGGCACCTTCTGTACATCTGGCTTAGCTGTACTCTTTACATGTTTATGTACTGATGTATATTGTTTCCTGTTCTTTTCACCACAGTGATGGCGAGACTTTCATATCAGCAGACGATTTGCGGATAAATCTTTGGAATTTGGAAATTAGCAACCAAAGTTTTAATATTATTGATGTTAAACCTACAAACATGGAGGATCTCACTGGTATAACTTCCAATTCTACGAATTCTTAGCTGTGCTACTGCTGACTAGATGGTATTTTACTTCAGATATCTATATAGGTATGAGAATAAAAACATTTACAACTTGAACTCACATTGTGGGAAAGGATACTCTTCTATACAGCTGTAGCAAGGAACTAATGGTCTAATCCTTTTGAAACATACTGTATATACATGTGTTTAGATAATCCTACTTTATTATGCTAACATTATTTCCTTGCATTCAAATATCACAATATTGAGTTAAAATTGGTTTCAGTGAAATATATGTGTTATAAATGAAGTTCTTGTGTCAAACATGGGTTATTACAGTTCTATTCTAACTAACCTTTGTTGTTTTACCACATGTGCCATCTGTTTGCATAGCATGTTTGCTGGTAGTTATGTTTTTATTCTACGATGTGCAGAGGTGATAACATCTGCTGAGTTCCACCCTACTCACTGTAACACATTGGCATATAGTAGCTCCAAGGGCTCCATTCGACTTGTTGACTTGCGTCAATCAGCCCTTTGCGATACTCATTCTCAACTGTGAGCTTTTGTTTGATACTTACTCTTTTGATATTCAACATACTGTAATTAGGGAACATCAGGTGGAAATTGACCTGTCTTGAGTTGATCATCTTGAAGTTGCTTCATACTGTTTTTATAACTATTCCTGTTTTATTCTTGTAGCTTTGAGCAGCATGAGGCCCCAGGCTCGAGATCATTTTTTACCGAGATTATAGCCTCAATTTCGGACATAAAGTTTTCCAAGGATGGTAGACATATTCTGAGTCGTGACTACATGACTCTGAAGGTCTGTACCTGTTACTTCCGATTTGTGATTGCTTTAAATCTCATAATTGCATTTGACTTGTTGACATTCCTTTTGGTTTTTTTTCCTTAAGTCATTAAGAAGCTAGTTTATTACCTTGTGATCTCAGTTTGTTAGATCATGTAGCCATGTAGGTGTGCGGTAACAATTGCGTTGCAACTTGCAAATATTTCTATTTCGTGTGCTTTTCCATTGTTACCATTTTTATCCATTGTTACAGCTTTGGGATGTTAATATGGATTCTGGTCCAGTTGCGACATTCCAGGTTCATGAGTATCTAAGGCCTAAGGTAATTTCTTCCTTGTTAGGATGAATAACCGATAGTTTTTTTTGGACAATGAACAACAAACATATTTTCCCTGGAGGAACCCTGATTCATGTGTTGCTTTTCTGAAACTACAGTTATGCGATTTATATGAAAATGACTCAATTTTTGACAAATTTGAGTGCTGTCAAAGCGGAGATGGATTGCGAGTAGCAACTGGTTCTTACAGGTAGTTTCATATGCTCATATCAGTTGTGGTACAGATGGGTTCCTTCATGGAACTAATTGTTAGTTAATCTGTGTTCCTTCAGCAATATTTTCCGTGTGTTTGGTTGTGGTGCTGGTAGCAATGAGGCAACAACACTTGAAGCAACTCGGAACCCTACAAGGTAATGCTTCTTTCGAAAGAAATGGTGGAAGCAAAACCATCCTGTACTGTAGCAAACAGTGTTCTAAATGGCTAGCTATAGCTTTTTTGGACCCCAAAAGCGAAGCTATGGGCTAATGTTTCGCTATATTAGCTACAAACGCTATAGCTAGCAATAGTTCTGCTATTTGACATAGCTTGCAGTTAGTGATAACTCTGCTATCCTACATAGGCGCCCATGGGTCAAAACATGAGGCCATTTTGAAATTCAATCTTACTAAAAGGCCCAAATGCATCTCATATAAGCCTGAACTGTGAGAAAACCTAGTAAAAGACCTCATATTGCCCCTCTTCCAATACTTATTGTTAAGAATATTATGATATGGTTATCATTTATGGTCTTTTGGACATGCATTAATATGTTGGTTGATTCTAGACTTGACTCATATTCTTACTATAAAAATATTAGGACCTTCTAAAGTCCCATTGGCTCAAAGTTAGTGCTGTGGTACTAACCATCTCTTGATTCTGTTGTTTGTCTTACATGTGACACAGGAGGCAGCTCCAGAATCCCACAAGGCCTGCCAGATCTCTATGCAGTTTGACAAGGGTTGTTAGACGAGGTTAGCTTCATGATGTAATATGTTTAAGTTGTAGCAGCTTTTCATTTCAGGTACTAATACTGTAAACCTTACGCAGGTGCAGAAAGCACTGGAATAGATGCCAATGGAAATTCCTACGATTTGACCACAAAATTGCTCCATTTGGCATGGCACCCATCCGAAAATTTAATTGCCTGTGCTGCAGCCAACAGCTTGTACATGTACTATGCATAAACAAGGGAAAGGAACAGGGCGACAGTATTTTTGATAGCTGCTCCCGGTGAGAAGAAAAGCGTTTTACCCCCGGTGCAGCTAAGCAGGGAGTTGCTGGAAATGGTGCCTTTTGAGCCAGTTACATGCTGTTCTTTTGAGTTGCCATATAGAGCTGTCCAGAGTCCAAGAGGAAGTGACTCGATCATTCCCGGGAAGCAGCTTGATTCTGATTAATTTTTTTGAGGGGAAGGGCCCGTCTTCCCCTATAGGTTCATTTAGATTTAAAGAAAAGATTCTAGTCCAACATTTGGAAGGAACAATTACTACTGGGAATCTTTGGTAGATGATGATTTTCCGTTGTATTCGTGTTGGAAACACGGGCATGTAACTTCAGGACAGGGCGTTGGTGCTTTCGATAATTTTATCTTACAAAGTGATCTTTCTTTCTTACTAGCCATGTGCCCGTGCGTCGAAACGGAAACTCAATTTGCGATAAAAAAAGTTTATTTGCAAAGAGTACTAACAGTGGCAAAGATGGGTAATTAAAGATCAGTGATAAAGATGAGTAATTTTGATAAAGTGATTTGGGAAGAAAATCTTGTTTTATGTGCTAGAGATTTTGTGGGGGAAGCTTCTTTTCTTCCCTAATGCCGAGGCAGTCGTCGTACTTTATGCAAAACCCTAATGTCGGGGCAGTTGTATGTATATTTTAAATATCAACGCAATGCCTGGCCTCAGGTTTAGCTGCGGTGAGTTTGCGACTGAATCATGCTCCCGGTCTGCATTGTCACCTTTGTCTGTCAAATTTCGTCACAGGTTGTTCTGCAGCCAGCTTGATCTCTTGAAACGAGTTTATTCAGATGAAAAACCTTTTTTTTTTTTGCATTGCTATATGATCGTAGTTTTGGAACATAGGATTTTGTGAGGAACTGTACAGGATTGGATTCCCATATAAAACGTGGGAATGAGTTTAAAAATTCCTATAAGATTCTTTCATTTCCTCCAATTTTTTTGGGAGGTTTCTAAACATGATCGTCTCGAGAATTTCAATCAGGTCCAATTGCAAAATCAATCTCTCTCGCCTCTTCTGTCTTCCAAGAAAACTTCTCTTTAAAATTTCCTGCATTTTCTGTATGTAGTATCGAAATATATTCTTTGTAAGAATTTCACTCGTACGAGTTAAATAAGCAGCCATCAAATTCACCGGATTGGAAGCTATGAACCATGACTGAAAGTTCTATGGGGGAAGCCTATGTGGGCCATTTGTTAGTGACCTAACTTGATCCGTGTCATCCTATTAGCAAAATTGTGCACTTACCACGTCGTATATGCAATACCAATATGTGAAACTGGATTAGAGTATTATATGAACTTCTTCCTATTTTTTAAAGGAAAATCAGAGAGTTATATGGTGCACTTTACTAGCATATATAAAATGCAAAATTGGCGACACGACACCTAACTTTTGTAGCATTTGCTCGAAAACACTGACTTTTTATGTCTTTGCTAAAAGACAATAAATTATGATGACAATTTGCCTAGTCTACTCACTAAAATATAATATCCCAGTTAGAAAGCACAGAGAGAAGGTGGATGAAAAAGTTGTTTTTGCCTATGACGCCTTCTTCCTCCTCATCTTCTCTTCTCTCGCCGAGCCTTTAGCTCCTCTCGCACTATCGCCATTTCTAGTGAGCTCTTGTGACAGCCCAAAAATTTCCAAGGGTAATTTAATAGACCGAAGGTTATATGGAGGCAAAATAAACCTTTTACACACCTCCTCTCTCTTTCTCCCAGCTGAATATTATGATTTAATAGATAGAATGTTCTATAGCAAAGAGTCGTCAAAGTTTAGTGTTCTAGAGCAAATAAAAAAGAAATTGAGTGGACTATAACCAATTTTGGCAATATAAAAAGGCAACGTATCCTGTGCACACAGGCCTTCTTATGTACACACCGTGCACACTAACTAACAAAAGTCACGAAAAATTCTGAAAAAAAATTATAGATGTGCTTCATAGATTACTCTACCTATGTATAAAATTGTAGGTTCAAATTCATTATATATCAAGAGTTACAAAAAGGAAAAATTCTAACAAGTTTAAAGAGTTTAAACTTGTCTTAAACTTGTCAGAATTTTCTCTTTTTTGTAACTCTCGATATATAATGAATTTGATCTTGAAACTTCATACATAGGTAGAGCAATCTATAAAGTACATCTACAATTTTTTTTAAAAATTTTCGTAACTTTTGTTAGTTGATATGTACAGTATATATATTAAAAATCTATGTGCACAGGATATGTTGCCATATAAAAATAGCAAAACCAAGCTCCATATGTTAGCCCAAATTCTTCGCTGG
>JAYEVE010000760.1:0-79551 GCA_036346375.1 Guadua angustifolia
GATTACGCCTTATATATGCACAACATTGATATATATGCGAAGATTCATCTCATGATTTTGTTAATTTAAAATTCTAGAAAACTTGCCACACATGGCCTCTCACAATGGACAAGTCTTGGGATGGTGCCGAGCCCATGGACCAAAGCCGTGGCAAAGCTCGACAGGTTCCTCAACCTGGAACAAGTCGAGGCAACAAATGTACATGAGGTAAGTCTTTATTAGGGTTCTTTCGTAGGATATGCTTCTCGATGAAATTAGTGCAGAGCCAAACGACTAATGAAACAATCAAAATGCAGGGTCAGACATCTAGTGCACCGAGCCAGCGTCGTGGACGAGGTCCCAGCAAGATGCGCACAGGTGAACGAAAGGTGATAGTTGAGCTTAATGTAGTCGGAGAACCAGCTATACCCGCGTCATTGCTTGGGCCATATCGGACAGCATGCGGGGTCCTGGCTAGAGAGAATGTGCCCATCATCTACAAATCATGGACACGTCAGCGCGATTCTCCGTCGTATGTTCCCGATGACATCAAGGAAACATTGTGGACAGAGTTGACAGCGAAGTTTCAGTTTCCCGAAGATCAGTTGGAGCTTGCCAGGAAACGTGCACTAAGCGTTATGGGAACTGCATGGAAGAACTGGAAGACAAAGCTGAATAAGGAGTATGTCAAGAAGGATCGAACGCCGGATTTTAATAGATACCCGAGGTTACAGCAATTTTGGGATGAATTCGAGCAATATAAGAAATCTGATGAAGCCCAAGCTATCAGCCAGCAGAACAAGGCAAATTCGGACAAGAACATTTACCCCCATGTGCTAGGCACCGGTGGCTACGTGAGGAAAGTACCCAAGTGGGATGCACGGGAAGAACAGCTAACACTTAGTGGAGTTGTTACTGCGACGTCTCAGATGGCCCCAAGATCGAAGTACTGGCTGCTTGCGAGGGGAGCTACTCTGTCGGATGATGGCAGCTTAAGCTTTAGAAGCGAAAAAGACGAGGAAATCTCGAGGAAGATCGCAGATGCCCACTCCGAAGCTATTGAGGGCTCCTTCCTGCCAAGAAGGGAGGACGACGAGCTAACACGCGCCTTGAGTAATAAGGAGCACTCTGGTCGCACCAGAGGGGTTGGCTTGGTGCCTTGGAAAGCAGCATTCCCAGAGGATGCCTATATGTACAAGCAACCAAAGAAATCTGGACAACAACAGTTGGATGAACGTGTACGAGAAATAGAAGACCGGCTGCACAGAAGGGAAGTCGAATTTGAAGAACAGATGAAAATGATGCGAGAAATGGTAGCAAATGTCCTTAGCGAATGTCAGTCACATGACATAGGTCACCAGCATGAAAGTCCCGCCGGGGTTCACAAAAGCAGCCAAGCGTCCGCTAACCCTCCTGAAGAGGACTCAGCATGTAGTTTTTCCGTGGACAAAATTATAGAGCCGACACGTTGCAGTTTGCACCTGCCCGTAGCGAACATTACCATCAAGGTGGCTGAAGGGATGGCTTGGCCATGCAACGAGGGGCAGATGTTGCATAACCGCCCAATTCCTTGGGGATACGCTAGAGTTACGGTTGCTGCGTGGTTGTGATACCGCAAAGTGGAGGTTGAGATCCCAAGAGGAGGGCAAAGTCTTGGACAAAGCATGGGCACATTCATCGCGTGGCGCAAGCGCTATATAAAATTTGCCTCAGAAGATGACAACGACGATGATCTTAACAACGATGACGAGGCGGAGTCTCCATCTAGGAACAGTCCTCCCCCTCCTCCGGCGTCATCAAAGAAAGCTCCTTCTCTTGCTCCAGCGCCACCCAGGAAAAGTCCTCCTCCTCCGCCGTCACCCAAGAAAACTCCTCCTGCTCCAGCACCACAAGACAGCCAAAGAGCACCGCGATCTGAACATTCTACACGGTCAGGGGGGAAAAGTTCGTCATCTGTGAAGCTAACTAAAACTCTTAGCAAGAAACGACCATATGAAATGACCGACGAAGAAACAAAAAAAGAAGTAGGCGTCTATGTAGTAGAGCACTTCAAGAAGACGCCACCACCTGCTAAGATTGAAATCGAACCTGCCAAACGGGATTTCTTCCTGGACTTAGCGAAGGTTAAACAGACAGGACGGATAACTGAAGCTCCTCAACCTAGCCAACTATTAGACTACGATCGCATTTCTAGAAAGAAATCTAAAGAAGATGGTGGTAAAGCAGCTGTTGCTAGAAGCCAAAGTGGTGCTGAAGGGCAGGAGCCACCTGTAAAGTGGCCATTCGTTAACGGGGAAGCTTTACTGCATCCAAATAAGGAGCTCAAACTGACTACACAATTACGGCGTCTACATGAATGGTACCTGCAGTATGTCCAAAAGACACAAAACGTTGTTGTCCCCGTCAAATACAAAGATATGGACTTTCACAACAATAACGACTCTTTCTGGGTTGAACACATAGAACTATATCAGATGTACCAACGAGACGCTCTGGACGTGTCTATATTAAGAATATGGATTCTGTAAGTCTCTTGTATAATTCATGCTGTATATTCACGTACTCTTAAACTTAGGGTCTGACTTCTTTTTTTACGTAGAATGGAGACAATGACACTTAGAGCGGACAAAAATGAAAAGATAGGATTTCTGGACCCGGTCCTTGTCAACTGTAAACTTATTATAGATCCAAGAACAATAAATGATGTTGAGGTGTACGTACTCAAGGCGCTGCTAAAGCTACAACACAAGGACTACGTACTTTTACCCTACAACTTTCAGTACGTGTTTCTCTGCCTACTAGTCTCTCATATTTGATGCGCAACACAATGTGACGACTAATTGGCTTCTGCAGCTTTCACTGGATCGTCCTTGTCTTCATGTTAAACGAAAGCAACGTCAACATCTTAGACTCAATGAGGAAACCGATGTTTAATACAAAGAATTAATAGACTTGCTAAACAGGTAAACTCGGTCGTTGCATTATTGCTCTAATAATCTTTCATCCCATTGCACCTAATTAATTTTAATGACTACTCGAAACCATGAACAGGGTGTACACAAAATACTGCAAGAAGAGCCAACGGCATCGTCCATACATGAAAAATTTAAGAATACACACCGATTTTCCATGCCTGAAACAACCCCAAGGAAACAATTTATGTAGATACTACGCAATGACACATACCACGCGTTCATCACTGACAATACGGACTACAACGGCCAGTTGGTATATCGATCATTACATGTTGACCCGTACTTTTCTTTATAAAGACGATGACACTAATTAATGCTTCAATTTTTCCCATAACAGCGCGTCAAGCAGAGCACCAACAACCTGCTCGACCACGAAAGTGATGCCCTTCAAGAGCAGATAACTGGGTTCATCATTCGAGAAATTATCCACCCGAAGGGCGAGTTTTACGAGCATTTGTAGCTTAAGTGACATGCCAACAATTGTGAATGAACAATGTAATGCTTCAAAAGTGAATGAACAATGTAATAATTAAATATTATGATACTTCAATGTATTTTTCAATTACACTTTAGCGATGCTTCAGTACTATTGTGCACAATGTATACCATACAGAATACATCTATTGTATAATATATATACATGCTACAACATATACTGCAAAAATATATATGCAAAAAGGTTTAAAAAACCCATCACTGCCAGTTTTGGATATCAAAATAGGACACAGAGTTATCACTGCCGGTTAACAAGAAAAAAGAGGCAGTGATAGTAGTTATCACTGTCGGATATTCATAACAATTGGGCAGTGATAGATACTTATCACTGCCGGATATTATTGAAAATGTGGCAGTGATAGTTACTTATCACTGCCGGTTGTAAATAATAACCGGCAGTGATAATCTATTATCACTACCGGTTGGACAGTATGAACCGGCAGTGATAGTTATTATCACTGCCGGTTGTTAAGTATAAACCGGCAGTGATAGTGATTATCACTGCCGGTTTATATCCGGCAGTGATAGTCCTCGACTATCACTGCCACTTTGGTTGTGCCGGGTCCACATCCGACAGTGATGCCGATGTGGACACGGCAGTAATCACATGTTCGGTAGTAGTGTAAGGTTGTCATAAATTAGTCTTCTTGTTCCTAGTAGCGAGGAGGTCTGTTAATTAAGGTAGGTGACATCTGAGAACACTTTATTTATATCAACTTAAGCATTATTGCTAGTTGCATGTCTCAGTTAGTGTTTATTGTTATATATATATGCTTAAATACCTGATTATGAACATTTATGCTTTGATGTTGTCAAGTATCATGTTTCGGTATTTGTGCATATGCTTTATGTCAATATTGATCCATGGTTATATAATATGTTTGGAATTAATGTTATGATAAGCACCGTGTTCACACCAATTAGCCCAAAAGAAAACCAACACTACACGTGCATCTCATCTTTTCTTGCTCATGACCTGAAAACACACACACAAAAAATAGACGTCATGGCTAAGATTACCCAAATGCATGCAGCCGCCACCACCTGTAGAATTTGAGCGTTCGCCGGTACAATGCATGCAGCCTTTCACACAGAAAATGTTCAGTAAAGTTTTCTCAAGAATGTTCACGATGTACACTTGTGGTTGGTTATATTTGGACGCATCTTGTCTTTCGAGTAGAAACTAAATTCCTCTCTTTGATCGACGAGAAAGAGAAGAAAAGAGAGGTCACTGCTGTTATTCTAGAACGAGCATGCATGCAGGCTACGAGCAATTCAGTTCATCCACAACTTTGCAAGGCTTGTACCGATCGATACGTAACTAACCTCTGTATCTGGTCCAAAGTTACAGCGTAATTGCATCTAGCCGGTGACTTCGAGCAGTGTGTGTTTGTTTGGTCATGTATTCTTATCCATGTATTGGAATCTGACTTGGAATTGTAGTACTTCAAAGTTAGCTGTCGCTTTGGATTGACACTTTGCGTGCACTTTTGCTAATCATCACTTAGGCTCTCAAGTTTTTCTTCCTTCGGTGTGGTTCCAGTAACGAAGAAGTTACCTAAGTTAGTAGCCTCCAAAATATGGACCCGTCAAATCTTCAGTGTGTTAATCTGATTGGGGAAGTCAACT
Organism: Guadua angustifolia; assembly: GCA_036346375.1. Taxonomy (NCBI): domain Eukaryota; kingdom Viridiplantae; phylum Streptophyta; class Magnoliopsida; order Poales; family Poaceae; genus Guadua; species Guadua angustifolia. The sequence goes on from JAYEVE010000760.1 coordinate 5,079, forward strand.
GTATATAGAAGTTCTTAAGATGTCGAAGTGCAAGTATATATCACACTCTGTGACATACGTTTAAGCAAAAGTTTAAGGACCTAGGCGAGTTAAGTGGGCAAGTTTTGACGATCTTGGTCGTCTCTAATGCAATTTTACCAGTGGCGGATCCACCCATTAGATGCCACAACACTTTTGCAAATATCACAAAAATTTGACAAATTGACCCCACAGAAATTAACATGCAACTCCGTATCTGTTTGGTAAAGCTTTAGATCTCAACTTCACCTGAAATCTGAAATTTGTAGGCTAAAATAAAGTGAATTAAGTTTGTATTTTTAGTCTAAAATGTAAACAAGATGATCCATCTAAACACTCTTAATATATCCACAGCTCTAGCCCTATAAATTTCTGGAGTTAGAAATACCCTGCTCCACCAACTCCACAGATTTTGGTAGAACTGGAGCTGTCCCAAACACTATACTCACAGTTTCAACTCCACAGATCTGGTGGAGCTAGGAATACCCAGCTCCACCAGATCTGATGGAGTTGGAATCCTATCAAACACACCTTTACTAATAATGGCTTTTGGACCCAAGGTTGAACCGAAAAAATACTGTATTTGAAGTCAAATTGTTAGGCAGATTTCTACGGTTGGAGCTGCGGAGTGCCTAAATTGCGCGTTCAGACTTCAGAGTCCAATCTTTGAATGTTGATGTTGGTTTCCTGGGTTACAAAAATAGCGTGGTAAAAATTGCGGAGGAGAGACCAGTCATTCATGCATTAAACGGAAGCAATTGGCGCTATCTCCTTTCTTTTTTGTTCTTCAAATTGAATGAGAAGTCAACTGTGTTCAATCACACTTTTTTACCGAGCTAGGCTTGAACAAATCATGGGCATGTTCGTGTCAGCACGAGAGTGAAAGCCCAAGCGTTCCTGTCCACAAAACAGTCTTCGGCTGACTCATGGGCTCATGGCGCTCGTTCATGCATACAGGTTACAGCGAGGACTTAAATTTCGTCTGGGGAAAAATATCCGATATGACGAAAATATGAAATTTTAGTGAAATTTTGATATTTTGGTTGAAAGATAAAAACCAAATTTCAAATCCGGTCCATTTGCCACCAAAAAATCCGTAATTCGGCGAAATTTACCGAAATTTGGCTCATTTTGCACTGGCTGAAAAGTGGGCCAAACGATGATGAAAAATTTTGAAATTTTTTCTGTAGACTCCCGATGCATTGATAATATTTACACAAAAATTTCAGATTATTATCAAATCTGAGAAATTTTTAAAAATTCAAACATTTCTACTATCCTGATAAAACGTTGACCGGCAAGTTTGAACAAATGAGGTTATAAATTTTTTAATTTTTTGTGGATGGTCCTGACACATCCATAATATTCTAGTAAAATTTTCAGATGATGATCAAGCGTCAGGAATTTTTAAAAATTCGAACAGTATTACTGTCCTGTTAAAAGGCTTACCGGCAAACTTGAACGAAATGAAAAATTGTCCAAACCATGTTATAAAATTTTGAAAATTTTTATGTATGGTCCTGATGTAGCATTAATGGTTATGTTAAAGGCTTAGATGATGATCATGCTTAAATAATTTTTAAAATTCTGACAGTGCTACGTCCTGATAAAAGCCCGATGATTAATACATATATTTGCTTTAGCAATAAAAAAGATTTAAAATTTTTGAAAATTTTACAAAAGGGTTATAAGGAAATTCTTAATATCTCATAAAAAAATTTGAATCATGATCATGCTCCAATAAATTTATAAAATTCTTACAAGGTCAGTACCATTTATGTTCTTTCTCTTTTTGATTTTTGAAATATAATATAACAAAAGAAGTTCAGTGCTTACATAGATTTCATTGAGCAAACAAACAAAGTTAAATTTTTTTGATAATTTTTATAATAGTACTAAGGAAATTATTAATCTCTCATAAAAATTTTAGATCATGATCACACTTGAAAAATTTTATAAAATTCTGACAATGTAACTATCCCAATTATGTTCATTCTGTTTTTTTTCAAAGATAACAAATGAATTTTAATTATTCTGAAATTTTTTTTGTATGATACTATGCTGCTCAAGATAGTACTGTAAATTTTTTAGCTCATTATCAAGCTTTTACAATTTTATAAAAATCTAATAATGTTTTTGCCAAAATTTTAAAATGTCTCAAAAATTCATTTTTTTTAACAAATTTTCATAGAAGATGACTTTCTTATGGGTTATTGGACCAAATCCGGCCCTAAAAGTTCAAAAATCGGCTAAAATTCATGAAATTCTGTCGAAAAAAATGAAATTACTGTAGCAATTTTAATTTTTTTTATTCGGCTGGTAGTTTAGATTTTATGGAGGCCTGAAATCTGAAATTTCAGAAAAAATTAGAACCCTGGTTACAGGTAGTTCGTGTAATCATTAATTTCGCCTTTTCTATCCTCTGACTTCGAGCCGGGTTCGCCATCGTTTCATTAACTAGCCAAACTCTCTGTATAATTGCATGGCTAAAGTAATCCCTCAGTGTAAGTTTGTAAGGGTGTTTCTTTTCATCACTATATTCAATACATGCATATAGATAATACAAAAGTAAATATGGATACTTAGGGTGTGTTTGGTAGAGCTCCAGCTTCACTAGATCCGTGGATCTGGCGGAGCTGGGTATTCCTAGCTCCACCAGATCCGTAGAGTTGGAGCTATAAGTACATTACGAGTGTTTAGATGGATCATCTTGTTTACATTTAAGATCAAAAATATAAACTTAATTCACTTTATTTTAGTCTACAAGTTTCAGATCTCGGTGAAGTTAGGATCTGAGAGCTCTACCAAACAGGCCCTTATTAGGGTATAATATATTGAAATATAAAATAAGTCCTATATTTATAGACAAAACTATTCAAAAAATACACCTTATAAATTTGAACAGAGGGAATACAATGTACGTTTATTTGTCATGTATGCAACTCAAAGACTTATGATTGAAACTTCCCGATTAATCTATGCCAGTAAAATTTAGAAGCACCAACATATACAGTAGTGCGTAGTGTAAATCCATATCATTGCTCGGCATCCATCGCGTGCTAAAGGACGTACTCGTATATATATAGTGTACGTGTGTTTGTGTCTTATCTTGTAATGCTAAAAGTAAAGACCTTACGTGAAACTCGTGTTCTAAACTAGCACTAAAGACTCCCGAGCACGACGTGCAGGGAACTCAAATTGTATAGTCATCACTGTAGTGGACATGCGAATATGCGATGATGCATGCGAATGCTGTTCTGTTCATGGCATTCTCACTTTCCCAAAGATCTGGCCACCTCCATCTCCTATGAGCCTATGATCAATTGCTTCAAGGGCATCACCATTCTATATAGCCTAGCCTTATGGAGAATTGGAGTCCCTTAATTAATTTTTGTAAATGCTGCTGCCTCCACCGACTACACTAGTAGACTGTCTCAAAGCACAGTGTAACATCAGGCTTTTGCACTGCCAAAGCCGCAATAATTCGCCATTAGCACCTACTACAGTATTGCATTGTTTATTTTCAGTGGGCTGCTCGAGACGCCAATCAAATAACCAATGCATTTCTTAGTTTCAACTGTACAGGTCACATTTTGTAACCTAGTGATGTCTGTCTTGCGAGAAAGATTCTCTCGTCCTGTCATGGAGCAGTGTAACCCTTGCGACTTAATGGGTAATTTTCCTGAAATTTTACCATATGCAGCATGTTATTGTTGTAACTAACACTGAATGACAAGTGGACCAAGCTTACCGAGAAAATAAATTTATGAGAAGTATTTAGCTGTATTCAGATTCAGTAAAAATAAAGAATGAACGGAAAGGAAAGGATCCAAATAATTTTGTTTTTGTGCATCATAATGCTTTTTAAGCACTCAATTTTCAGGTCATAACTCATATCTCATGTGCCATGTTAACATCATACACACCTCCCATTGTGTCTGCTGCAAATGGAATAATCATGACACGTGGAGTACTGCTCAAAAGTTCAGAGTTCAGACTAGTCCACAGTTGGCGACAATGCTGGACACACATCTAGTAGAGAAATCGAAACTTCTTACCTGTAAATCCAGTTCAAAGTTAAACGTTCTAAAAAAAAGGGTCAAATTTTAACTTTATATACTTTCAGAAACAGTTTAACTTTGTGTGTCTTTGTGCTGGCCGTGGCTGCAAATTTGTCTGAATCTTGCAAGCTGCAAATTGCAACAGCTGCTAATTCAAGTATTAGTTAATATTTAACCTAGCTAATTGCAATAGGAGCAGCAGCCCCTTCAGCCATTCCAATCTGTCAATTTCATTCCAACCGGTCCCCACGTTTTCAGGCTGCAGCTTTTCTCTCTCTCTGTTCTGGTCCAATCACTAGACCTTTCCTTTTCTATGACTACAACCAAAAGAAAGTTCTCCATTTGGCTTTTGCCTTTATCTTGCAATAACCCTTGTACACAAACCTTCACTTGCTCTCTCTTTCTCTCGCGCAGACCTTTCACTTGCTCTCTCTCTCTCTCTCTCCTCTGAGACTGAGAGAACCCATATCCAGTACTGTAACCTTCCATCCTGCAACATCTGTGCAGTTGCAGCTCCTGTTGTTTCGCCTACTTTATCATCTAAATCAAGTACAATCACAGTCGCAAGCCACAGTACAGTAACTCTGCTGTAGTCACTTCATCAGGTTCATCTGCTGTTACATTGCATGAGAACACCACCATGGATTCTTGATGGGACTGAGTGCTTGTAACAAGTTGAAAAAGGTTTCTGTTACCGCGCATCACTGCATTCTGTAAGAAGTAGAAAATTTAAAAGGCTTCTTGACCTCTCCTGTTGCATTTGCAAGTTGCAACTTTGTCTGATCAGATTTTGCTGGTTTCTTGTTGAGTTCTTGATTGGTATGATGAGTTGGAGTAGCTTCTTGATCAGTTAATCTCTTCTTTGGGAACACGAGTTATGAGTTGTGACGGTGCGACTTTTGTGTGCGTGTAGGTTCTTTCGTTTGGTGATGGATTCTTGTTGATCTGTTGGTGCAAAAGATGACCATACCGCACCTGTTTAGGTGCCCGATCAGCCTGGACATCTTCACGGACCCGGTGACGCTGTGCACGGGGCAGACGTACGATCGGCCGTGCATCGAGAGGTGGCTCGCCGCTGGCCACCGCACCTGCCCCGTCACAATGCAGCCCCTCGGCGACACCACCGTGCTCGTGCCGAACCGCACCCTGCGCCACCTCATCGAGCGCTGGCTCTCCACCGACCACCACAACCTCCCCGAATCGCCAACGGCCGCCGACGAGGAGCCGTCGCTTGCGGCACTCAAGCGTTGCCTCCAGCCCGATGCCACCGCAACCGCCAAGGTTGGCGCGCTCAAGAAGGTCATGACGCTGGCGTCCGAGTCGGACGTTGGCCGCGCGTGCATGCTCCAGTTAGGATTCCTGCCGGTGCTGCTGCAGCTCGTCTTCCACGGCCCAGTGCCATCGGAGTGCCACGCCCAGGTGGAGGAGCTCGCGCTGCAGTGCGCGCTTAGCGTCATGCCGTCGAGTGCCGCCGCGCCGCAGCTCGACTGCCTCAACATGCTCAAGAGGGAGGCCAATCTGGCGTCCTTCATCCGGCTCCTGGAGCGCGGCAACGGCCGGGCCAAGCTGGGCCTGTGCCGCCTCCTGGAGATCATCGCCACGGCCGCGGCGACGAGGCAGCTGGCGCTCGTCGTGGCCGCCTCTCCGCGCGTGTGGCAGTCGCTCCTGCCTCTCCTGCAGCAGCAAGACGGGCCGGCCTCCGACGCACGAGCGTCGCAGGCCGCGGTGCGCGCCGTGGCGGCGGTCTGCTCCGCCGAGCCCGCGCGCGGCAGTGCCATCCACCACGGCGCGGTCGGGGCGCTCTTCAGGCACCTATCGTGGGCGTCAGCGGGAAAGGGTGGCGGCGCGGTGTCGAGCGCGCTGGCGGCTGTGGAGGCGCTGTCCGCGTCGGAGGCGGGACGCAGGGCGGTGGCGCGCGCCCCTGGCGCAATGCGGGCCCTGGTGAGGCACGTGTTCATGATGTCGTCAAGCAACGAGGGCAGCGAGCACGCGGTGGCGGCGCTGCTGGCCGTGTGCAGGGAGTCGCGGGACGCGCGGAGCGAGGTGGTCGGCGCCGGCCTTGTGACGCAGTTGCTGCTGCTGCTGCAGAGCCAGTGCGGCGCCAGGCCCAAGACCAAGGCGAGGGCGGCGGCGCTGCTGAAGCTGCTCAAGTCCGTTTGAATGAAAGTTCGCGGTGAATTGGAAACGTTGTTAAGATGTTAGATCCTTCCTAGATGTTCTTGTGAGCTGTAAGTTGCTGCATCAAGAATGTCTGCCAATGTTGACTAGTAGGTCGTAGAAATCAATTCCAGTTATTCCATGATTGGAAATTGTAAGAGACAATAACAGCATTTTGGTCATGCTTACCTGCAAAGCCGGGATAGCTCGGTTAGGAGAGCTTCTGAAGGTCGCGTGTACACGATCCAGGCTCACCTCCGTCGAGCCACATGTGATCATCGTTTTGGATATATGTACGGCTAAACAAATTTTAAGACTTTGATTATTGATATCTTTTTAAATATTTAAATTAGATGCATGAATACTATACGTAGATTTATTTGAAAAGTATTTTCATAATATTATAATTTTATTGGGTTTTACAAATATGTTATAATAGAAAATAGTGGCCATAGCTAGGGTTTACAATATTGAAATGAATTGGAAAATCGAAGAGCTAAATTACCGATTTTCGTTGAAAATCACTTGAAAATCGGTAGAACTTGAAGGAATTGCAAAGCCAAACTGCTTTCAAATCAGCGGTCAAAATAGCAACGAAAACAATCAAAAATCGATTGGTTTTGCCGATTTTTAAATGATTTCGCCGATTTTCAACTGGTTTTCTTCGAAAATCGGCAAAGTAAAGGAAATGTGGAAATAAATTGCAGAAAATTGGAAAAAAATTGCAAAAAATACTAATTTTTTTAATAAAAAACCGATAAAGGATGAAAAAATCAGTAGAAATGTTAGAAATATATAAAAATAATGAAAATAGGATAAAATTCAAGCATGACCTTTTCTATATTTTAAGTTGTGAAGTACATATTTTGCAATAACATCACAATTATGGAAAAATATGGAAAAAATATAGAAAAATTTTGGTATGACATTTACTGTATTTTACACAATCTCAAGTTGTAAAGTAGGTATTTAGCAATAATATATTAATAAATAACATTTCATTCAAATCAATCCAACAAGTCCACATCTCAATATCTATATCATATAACATTTAAAATCAACATTTTTCACCGAAAATGAATGTTCATACTTGGCATAGTTTCATCATCTTTCTGTTATCACACATATGCCATGTTAGACCTACATGAATGATATGTTAGTAAAAAATCGAGTTGCAATGAAATGAAATATACAAATGAAACATTATCTTTGGGGCTATATGTAGTATTGTTAGGTATACACTTGGTTGGCCATGTTGTACTCCTCGGTGGACATCATCATTAATAATCCTCATATAGTTAGCAACTCTATCTTGTATTAGTGCCAGTTTGCCCCACCCATGGACTAATCGTTTGTCATTGTTAGTACAACATGGCATAAAAGTCGAGGTCTTGTCACTTATAAACCTTTGGGTGAGAGGTTGTGCATGAACATCTAAGATGGGCATAGTCATAACGATCATATGAACCATAACTCACTTGCGTCTCGACAACGTTGTATGAGTTAAAGCTATCCTGTGGTGCATCATGGCTATGTCGATGGTCCTTTCCTTGCAGTAGTAGTCCTCTATGATTGTGGAACGCTATGGTCTTCGTCCTGTGTGGTATGAGTGTGCTAGAACTCCCCTATAAATTCTATGGAATGTTGTCCTTCTAAGCGGAAAGTAAGAGGGATATAGACATCATCACCGGACTTTCCATCATTGCTGTTCATCTTGAAGCTACTATCATTAGACTCTTGGTACGGTAAGCTCCGACGATCCCGGGAGTGTTATCAGTCAAGTCATCACTTCCTACATAATGTTCCTCCTTTGTGGGAGGCTTCCCCATTTCTTTCGAGGAAGCTTTCCTTTTTGCTTGCTCCCTCATCGCCATTGCTTGGTGCTTCCTCTTCCCCGTGTGACTATCACTCAGTATCATGTTTGCCCATTCAGGGATGCTTGCAACCATAGTATTCTTTCGTAATATAATTGGATCAATTAGGTTTGTCAGAAGATGTGATGGGAGGGGACATCACTCCCTGTCTCCTCATCAAGTAAGGGGTCAGCAGTAGACATCTCTTTCTCCATCCACTATCGGATTGGTTTTTCAGTGTTACACAGTGTAAACTCTATAAGACACTGGAATGAATCGTCTTCAGCTGTGCACCTTTGACTTTCTTCAATTTGAATTCAGAGCCATAGATTGTAGTTAACATATACCATCTTATGGAGTTTCTTGTAGAACAAGCGGTTGCGAACTTTAGTGTGGAGAACGCAAATGTATTCTAATTATGTTTGCATATGTTAGAAGAAGCGCAATGCAAAATGATCCACTGAGCAAACTTCTAGAGCATGGGTGTGTCCGGACCAAACACATCCCACTAATGTGCTGCAAGTTAACAAAGACAACAGTAAGTACGAGGTAAAAATTAAAAAATGACTTTACATTTAGACAACATAAGGAAACAAGGGGAAGTTTTGGGATCATGTGCCATCATCTCAACTAATGCACTTACGAACATTCCAACCTTCCTTCTGTAAAGATTGGCCTCGTGAAGAGTTTGAACAGCGCTACCAGTATCATCAACAAGTGATTCAAAATCATCCTAGAGATCGACAAAAAGGTGTTGGTTGTGCTATACATGTAGTGCGCCCGATGGTTCAAGGCAACAGTTGCATGAAGTTCAACGACACATGTTAGTACAAGTATGTAACATACGTGCAAGTACAAGATATTTTGTTCCAAAGAAAAATGTATTACTGCGTTCATATAAGTTTCACACGTTAGGTCACCCATTATTGGGTTCACAACATCCATGTATTGGTTGAATGTAGCTGAAGCGTCATGAAACAAGCTACCATATTCCTGTTGCATTATGTTATACCATAGTAACACCTCGCTCAACGTAGGTGCCCTGTCTTGATCAGTAAAATGTAAGAATGCATACAATAATTCTACAGAGTTAACAACTGATCAAAGGTTGTCCCACTAGTCCAAGCTTGAGAGGCAAGAATACACGAACCTCCTCTCCACAGTTTGAACAAAGCGTGATAGAAATTCTATTGAGGCCATCTATTGCAAGAAATATTCTTTGCGATGAAGGAAACTGTCCGAACACATGTAGTTTGTTTCGAAGTGAGTAGAATTCCATTTGACTAACTCGCCCCTAATTTGTTTCCTCATCATAGCATAAAGTTTCGCATGGTTGTAAAGTCATCGAGAGATTTTTCTCGCAGTCTCAATCATAGAGGCGTGGTTAGGGAACTTTCCAATCTACTTGAGCATCAAATTAATCATGTGGGGATTAATTAGTAGTAAAAGATCTATGAATTAGTATGAATTAGTAGTAAAAGATCGGATTGCTAGAATTAGTGCCGCACTATCAAAGGGGAGATGCATAATAGCTTGAATTTGATTAAGGTCATTTGGCTCAAACTCTTTTTAAAATCTCTCTTAATTGTATTTGGACATGATTCTCCAAAGTTGTTTGAGCATGTTCAGAGAAATTGGCACTACCGCCATGTTAGGTCTGGTACTACCGCATGGTCGGTAGTATCGTAGTTTACACCACAGTAGCCTTTCTCCAGAGAGCTCTTGCGGCGTGCTTTTCTCAAAAACTCAGTACTAGTAGATACCGTCATGATAAAGGCGGTACTAATGCATGTCTTGATAGCACCGAACTTCTGCCAGGTACCTATTTTACAGAAATGCATCTTTTGAGAAAATGCTAGAGCTACCAACAGTATAAATCCGGTACTACCAGCCGTCGGTAGTATCGACACCAATCTCTGTTCGACAATTTACAGAATGGGTGTTTTTGTGCATTTTCTCTGTATTTCAAAATCTAGCACTACCGCATTGAAAAAGGCGGTACTACCGGGCCTCGGTAGTACCGCAAATTACGTGTCGGTACTTATTTTACAGAGAAGATGCTTTTCTAAGCCAATCTTGAGTAAAAAAGTCAGCACTACCGCACTTTGTGTGCCAGTAGTGCGGACCTCATTTAACGGCTATTTCCGACCGCACATAATGCGCCAATTCAACCATTGGAGGAGGTGCGGTACTACAGGTTTTGCTCGTCGGTAGTACCGAGATGGCTGATTTTTTATTAACTTCGATCTCAATGGTTGGAATTGTTGGTGGGGGTTATAAATACCCCCACACCTGCATCAAGAGAGCTTCTTGGACACTAATTGAATACCTTGTGAGCTCTAGCAAGTCTCCTCTCTTTCTTTGTGCATTAAATTCACTTTTTAAGAGAGTTAGGAGCATTGAAGTTTGTATTTCTAGTTTGAGCCATTTAGACACTTGAGTCAACCTTAAACAAGCGTTATCACTCTATTCTCTTGGAGGTTATTGCCTCCTACAAGGCTTGGAGGCGGGAGAACCGATGATCTCCTCAAGAAGGTTGTGAGGTGGCCAGCGGTTAATTTGTGAAGGCCGGAGCTCGCCTACCTAGAGCAGGGAAGAGATACTCATAGTGATCGAGAAAGGCTCATTTGTGTAACGAGCCAGCTTGTGTTGACCAAGTTACCTTAACATGGATTAGGGGAGACCGACAAGTATCCGAGACTACGGGATAAAATTTTGTGTTCTTATCTTTGTGGTTTGATCTCTTGTATTTATTTGAGCAATTTACTTTTCTAGTGTACTTAGTGTTTGCTCATCTACATAGGATTGATAATTTGCTTAGACATAGCTTATTGATGCTCTTAACGAAACCTAGACGATTTAGGCTTTAATTGTTAAAAATCTTAATTCTAGTTTTGCTTAATCATTTATTGCAATTAGAGCCAAAGAATATTAAAAACCTCCTATTCACCCGCTCTAGTCGGTTATCTTTGATCCTACAAGTGGTATCAGAGTTTGGACTCTCTTTTAGGGCTTTACCACCTAGAGAGTAAAAGATGGCTAGTGACAGGCAATGTACCTTTCTTTGATAGCACAAATTATGTATATTGAAAAATACGTATCTCTACTATTTCTAATTTTGAGTTGGTGGTGATACGTCCGTTCTCCACCACCAACCCACTTCTAAATCGAAAATAAATCGAACCGGCGGACGGAAAAAAATGGTCTGTTCTTTTTCGCTTCTGTTCCTCGCGATAGCTGGCGACGCAAACCACGGTTCTCCCGACTCCTCATTCCTCCCGATCTGCAATTGTGGCGGCGGTGAGCGCAAGGCGCAGCGCACGGGAGGCCGCGGGTGCCGGCTATTCTATTATTCGACGACTCCTTCGTCGATATGGGTAACAACAACGCCATTGTCACGCTCGCCAAGGCCAACTTCAGGCTGTACGGCAAGGACCTCAACGGCGGCGTCCGCAGCAAAGCGCGGCGAGGGAGGCATGGCGCCGCTACCTCCCGACCTACAATTGTGGTGGCGGCGAGCGCAAGGCACAACGGCGGAAGGCCGCGGGTGCAGGCTATTCTGGTGTTCAATGACTCTATCGACATGGGTAACAACAACGCCGTCGTCACGCTCGCCAAGACCAACTTCAAGCCGTATGGCAATGACCTCAACGGCGGTGTCCGGGCGCAAGGCGCAGCGGCGGGAGGCCACGAGTGCTGGCTATTCTGGTGTTCAGCGATTCCTTCGTCAACACAGATAACAACAACACCGTCGTCACGAAGAACACCGACACCTTATCATCTCCCGCGCGCGTCAGCTACCTCCCCACTGCCGCGCGAGACCTCGGTGTGGGATTCAATCTCGTGTGCGTTCTTGGGACGATTTGGGTTTGGGATGGTTGTTCATGTGTGTGGGTGTTGGTTGCGAATTAGGTGAATGGGATCGATGAGATTGGCACTGTGGAGTATGTGGACCCCGGGTATCTGCATGGCGGGCCGTGAGGACCACCCAAGAGGGGATGGGCCAAGCCGACTACATGAAGATGGGTATTGCTCAGGAGGCAGGCCGCCATGCACAGCAAGAAAACCCCGAAGATGGAAACCAACCCTGCTTAGGGAGGATACAATTGTAATCCTAACCGATATCATTTATAACGGATAAGGAAAGAGATATATAAGGCATGGTCTCCACCTCGTATCCGAGTGGGACTCCTTCTTGTAACCGCCCTCCTCTGCTATATAAAGGGAGGGGGCGGGGCACCTCAAGGGGAGAGGGGACAACATCATCAGCTATAAGCTAGCCACATATAATTCCAGAGCACAGGACTAGGGTATTATCTCCACCGCGAGAGCCTGAACCTGTATAATTTCCCGTGTCTTGTGCTACCATCGAGTTCTTGATCCAGCGCATAGCCCCATATAAATTATTGCCGGTAACAAACGTCGACAGTTGGCGCGCCAGGTAGGGGCTGCGCTAGGATCAATCTTAGCAAGCTCGATGGCGATCTTCGACAGTGGCGTGGGCAAGCACTTGGGCGAGGCGGCCAAGCGACAAGGCTTCAAGCCGTCGGCGTGGCACGATGCCACGATGGCTGTGCGTGGCGGCCGGCTTGGCGTCGTGCGCAGCGGCGAGGTGGGTCTGGCGATTTCGAGTGCATGGTCGAGGAGGCGGCAAGCTACAGGCGCTAGCAGCCGATCGATCCGGTCGGTCATGGCAGCCTATGAGAATCAAGGGCGGCGTCTCTGCGTCTGGAGGCGAGGCGATGCATCTGGCGGCGCGGACGAGCGCCGCGAGCCAAGGCGTCGGCAAGTGGGTGCGTGGCTGCGGCGGGCGTGAGACACCAAAGAATTCCTCCACGAGCAAAACCAGAAAAAGAATTCGCCACGGGCGTGAGACACCAAAGGGACTTCTCGGGAATCTTTTAGTCGGCAAGAAACCTTTTAGTCAAGCACTTCTAGTCGTCGCACCGATCTTCACGAGCAATCGGCACAAAGCAATCGATGTGCCTCTTTACAAAGAAATCTCCACGCGGCGAAGTCTTCACGGTGTGCAGACAAGGAGGCCGTAGCGAGGAGAGACAACGGCCGAGGCGTCGAGAGCGAGCGCAGAGACCGGGCTTGGTCGGCCAATGATGGCGGCCGAGCGACGCGGCGGAGAATAGCGCTTCGGCTGCGACCCGCAGCTCGGAGGAAAGCAGAGGTCGGGCGAACCAGATCAAGAGTGATGGTCTGCGCAGAGGCCACGAGGCGGCGGCCGATCGACGGCAAGGTCCGGCGCCAACCGACACGGCCATGAGCCACGCTGCGCCCGGCGCCACATTCGCACGCCACGAGCCACGCTGCGCCGAAGCGCCAACCGGCACGACCTAAAAGCCACGCTGCGCCCGGCGCCAACCGGCTGCGACGCTTAAGAGCCTACGCTGCGCCGAGCGCCAACCGGCACAACCAAAAGCCACGCTGCGCCACGAGCAAGGACAGCCACGATCGTCGAGAACACATGGAGCATAAAGCAGCTAAGTCGCTTTTTTACTCAATTATGTCATTATTATTGGCTATTATTGACTTGCTACTCAATTGCTACTCAATTAAGCAGTAAGTCGGGGGCTACACCTAATAGTGTTGCACATGTGCAACCCCGCTTATGGATCATATACTTTTCCTTATTTCCTTATGATTGCGACTAAGTCCGAGCGCTTTGATTCTGAATTGTGAAGCTCTGACCCCATGAACGGCGAACTTTAGTCACCCAAATCGCGTGTCTGGGAAAAAGAGCCATGAGCCGACTCCCGACGCTCGGGGGCTAGACTAGTCGGGCAGAGTGCTTAAACAAAAAGAGTCAAACCACTCGGATGAATTCAAAATCAATAAGGAAAAGGAGTAAAAAACTCTAAAATTATATATGAACCAGTCGGAAACCACATCCGAGTGAATTGTTTTTACATTGCCTAAGTTACGCATATACATAATTTGGGACTACTAAATTTGGATGCGACGCGTGTGGGCCAACGCTCCAACGACGACATCAACAACTTCGACGACAAATGAATTTAAAGGGAGCAACGCTGAATTTCGCCTCGAGCGGGAAAAACGTTTTGACTTCTGTATATCGTTTGGGATACGGTATACCCCATGATGAGCCACCAGCTGTATGCCGAGACAGTCGGATATAATTCAACGCGTGGAGTTCTATTGAGTCCTTCACGATCTCTTTGCCTACAATGGGCATTCAGCTGGAAAGGAAAACAAGTCGGGAAACTACATCAAGAACTGGAAGCACTCGGCGTGAAGCTTGACTCAGTTGAGCTGCGACCAGGAAGGCGGCAATTTGATCGCAAAGCACTCGGGGGCTACTGTGGAGTATGTGGACCCCGGGTATCTGCTGATGGCGGTCGTGAGGACCACCCAAGAGGATGGGCCAAGCCGACTACATGAAGATGGGTATTGCTCAGAGGCAGCCGCCATGCACAAAGAAGAAAACCGAAGATGGAAACCAACCACGCTTAGGAGGATACAATTGTAATCCTAACCGATATCATTTATAATGGATAAGGAAAGAGATATATAAGGCATGGTCTCCACCTCGTATCCGAGTGGGACTCCTTCTTGTAACCGCCCTCCTCTGCTATATAAAGGGAGGGGGCGGGGCACCTCAAGGGGAGAGGGGACAACATCATCAGCTATAAGCTAGCCACATATAATTCCAGAGCACAGGACTAGGGTATTATCTCCACCGCGAGAGCCCGAACCTGTATAATTTCCCGTGTCTTGTGCTACCATCGAGTTCTTGATCCAGCGCATAGCCCCATATAAATTATTGCCGGTAACAAACACCGACAGGCACCACGCTCTGCCTCCCGATGCCGGGCAAGTCGACGATGAAGTCCGCGCTCAAGGCGGCAGCAGCGGTTGGGGAGGACCAGCAGCAGCACGGGAGCCCGCTCCCCGTGGCCGCCACAGAGGCGATTCGGATGGACGTCGAGGAGGGCGAGGATGAGACAAAGCGATATCTTATCAAGGAGAAACCGTAGAAACTTTTGTAATCAGGATAAATATATGTTTGATCTTGTAGCAAAATTTTATTTTATTGCTTAGCTTTTATGTTTCGTTATCAATTTTATTTTTCGTAGCAACGCACGGACATTGAACTAGTGACCATTTATCCAAAGGCGATGAGCCTAAGCATATGGAGAATTATGGATGAGGGTTTCACTATGGGATTAAATCCAACACTCGCCATTGAATAAGAAGAATGAAATTCTCATCTCAATGATCAAGCAATGAACGCTCCATTTGGAGCCTTGAATGTGGATGAGTTGAATCAAGTGAGAAATCTTGACACCGCTCATCAGATTTAGAATACCCTCTCGAAAATATATGAGGGAACATCCTCGATCTAGGAGGCCAATTTGCATATGCTTAGGATCAAATATAAGGGTTTTATTATGTTACCTTATAAGAACATCAATGAGATATATTCAAGGCTCAATAACATAGTGAATGAGCTCAAAGGTCTTGGTGTGTCACTAACCGATTTTGATGTTATTCATAAGATGCTTAGGGCTCTACTGGACAAATACGAGATGTTGGTGACATTGTTCCTCAACTCTCTCAAGTTGCTAAGGATGGTGCTAACTGGACTCCTTGGGAATCTCATTACCAATGAACTCTACAAGAAGGACAAGGAGTAGCTCTTGGAGCAAAGTTCTTCAAAGAAGAAGAATATTACTTTCAAGGTCAATGTGAAGTCAAGCGATAAGGCGTTTGATGACTCTGAAGAAGACACTAAGGAGGAGATGGCTCTCCTTGTGAAGAGAATAAGGAGATTCATGAAGATGCGCTCAAGCTCAAATACCTCAAAAATTCAAGAAGGGGCAACACTCTAGCAACAATCGCTATACCAACATTCGATGCTATGAGTATGATGAGAATGGGCACATCGTCTCCCATTGTCCCAAGAAGAATAATGACAAAGCCAAGTCACCTAAGAATAAAAAGCTATTCCAAGTCAAGAAGAAGCTCTTCAAGAACCTTAATAAAGATGACAAGGGTGAGGCTCACATTGGTGAGTGGGATACTGAAGAAGAGTATACGGATTCTGACTCATCCAATGATGGCACTCCTTCCAAGAAGGGATTCGCTGGAGTCACCATCAAGGAGGCTACATCGCCTTTCGGCATTGCTTTGTGTCTTATGGCAAAAGGAGATCACAAGGTAAAAACTAACGATGATGGTGAGTCCTCCTACGATGGCTTATGGATATACTTAAGGACTTGAATAAGTACCTTGGTAAGGAGAAGTCCAAGCATAAGGCCTTGAAAAAGGAATATCTCTCGCTCAGGGACTCTTATGAGGAACTAAAGGAAGCTCATGAGACTCTCCTTCTCAAAGATCATTCAAAATCCCAAAATAATGTAGGAGTTTCTTATAATATCCTTGATGATATGTCTAGACTAAAAAATGCTTCTTGTTATATATCTAAGTCTAGTGTATCTACTTCTTTTGATGGTTTGCTTGCCATGCTCTCTAGCTCTAGTTTAACTTCTATTTGTAATAGCAATAGTCTACTTCCACCTTGCAAATGGGCGGTGCTCGAACCATGGTGGTACGGCACGTATGGTTTAGGCACATGGCCTGACAAACCCATACCGGCACGATGCCCACCTCCTCATACGTTCTTCGAAAAAAGATCCAATTCCACCCAACAAATCAACAATTAACATCGCCGCTACTCCATGGATTCACCGACTCCATGCGCGGGGACACGTCGTGGTGCTGCACGTACATGCCAAACTTGAAGTAGTGCGACCTGTTGGGCGCCACGACGATGGCCAGCCTCGGCTCCCCGTCAACGTAAACGACGACGGTCGACACACCAACATCGTGGACCACGTTGAGCCGGAGCCACCGGTCGTAGACGCACTCCACAGCCTTCCCGCTGTAATACTACATGGTGCCATTGTAGACGTGCAGCATCATTGTCGTGGCACGAGCGCCACCGTCCTTGTCGTGGATCTGCCTCACTGATGCCCCCGATGTCCCCGATGGCACGTAGCCGTACCCCTCGAACTGCCACACCCCCGATGAGTAGTCATGACCCTGCCTTCATTAGCATTGATGACATTTAACCAGATGATTGATTGATTAGTCCATGCATTTTGCTTCACTGGTCGATACTCATGATGAATTGCAAGAAACACGCATGCATGGAAAATTAACTAATTACAAGTGAAATTAACAAGTATATAAGATTAATGAGAATTGCGATTTTGTGGTGCTTACGGCGAGCCAGACTTCGGTGTGAGGGTTGGTGGGAGTGATGGCGTTGAAGGGCATATCGGTGGTGTACACCCAGAAAGTTTGTACGCCTATGGCGGTGGCGTAGCAGTAGCGCCTGGTCCTCCCACGTCGTCAGACTCTGCTGACTACAGTTGCCCTCAGGAGGTCTAACTTCATGAACCTGGCAGTGAGGTTGTTGGAGCTACCGTCGCCGCCGGCCATGCATAGGAGGACTACTACAATAGAGAGTGTCATCTTTGCGCCGCGGCCGGTGAGGAGGCGCACGACATGAGTGGAACAAGGAGAGGCCATGGTCGTTGAGAGTAATGGCGAATCCAGAATGAAAATGGATGATAGACTAAAAGTACCAAACTATTTTAATTTAAGATAAATATATTTAATATAGTACTATGCAGCTGAAAGTTATTACCAATTCACTAATCAGTTACCATTCACCCTAAGAGTGGCAACTTTGATGATATTAGAGGGTATGCATGTAACTTGATCAGCAAAGTCATACAGAGGCAGAAGTTTGATGTGGTAGATTTTATTTTCAGGGAGATAGATTCCTCTTCCATAGATCGTGGCAAGAGAATTTATTTTACTCCTTAGATTATGGCCATCATCAGGAGGATGACTGGTTACAATGGCCCTCTGCCCAACATACATAAGCCATACAAGCCTCGAGAAGTACTTCCTCAGGTTCTTGGCCACATGGCACAACATTAGCTATAGCAACAGCAGGCTCAGCAGGAGCACCCCCCCAATGCCTTCTCACGATGCAGTTTTGGCCAGTCTCTCTAGTCTTCATTCTGATTTGATGGAGAGGCTCGACCTTGAGCATGCCCAAATGGAGAGTCGCTTTGCTAGGATGGATGAATCTCAAGCTCAAACTCGTGCTTTGGTTGAAGAAATGAAACAGTGATTGAATGACATTGGTGCAACTGTGGATCTCCTTCATGACGAGCTCATCCCCATCACTTTTCATCACTTTGGCCGTGGTCGTGGAGGCGGTCGTGGTCCTCCTCCTCTATCCTCTTAGGCATCTCCTTGAAGACCTCTTTTGGTAATTGATGCTAAAGGGAGAAAAGTATGAGGATTGGCAGTTTTGTTAAGAATTAGCTTATTATATTATTTATATTATCTCTATGTAAGCTAATTAAACCTCTTATGTTTGTGTTACTTTTGGATAATACTTGTGCTTGCTTTGTAGTGGATGTTTATTGTTTTAATTCAAAGTTTATCCAGCTTATTACATCTTGTGGTTAGGCCTGGGCATTCGGTTTATACGGTTTTTTGTTTGGTTTTTTGGTTTTCACAAAATCAGTTTTTGAGATCTGCAAACCGAATGAAAACCGAATAGATACAGAAATCGAACCGAATTAACCGAATTTGTTCAGTTCAGTTATTTCAGTGTTTTGGTTCATCGAAAAATTCCAAGCGTAGCAGGTCCCTAACTTCGAACTCCCCGTGTGTTGCCTTGTGCAGTTGAGCTCATCGCCCATGCATTGCCTCATGCTCGCGGGGAGAGGAAGGGAGGCGGTGGGGGCGAGGGAGAGAGCCACGTGGCGGCTTGGGGGGGAGTGAGGGAGGCAATGGCCGAAAAGTGCGAGGGAGCCAGCCCAGAGCAGCGTGTGGAGAGAGGAGGCCAGGGGAATGGCCTGACTCTAGAATCACTGTCCACTCCCCACCTGTGCTCGCCATCACGGCGCATGTCATCATTGTCACTGTTGTCGTGCCTGTGTTGGACGGGGAAGGGGAGAGGGGCCGGGGGCGGTGGGAAGCGAGCAGGCCATAAGGCGAGGGAGACAGAGCGGGTGGGAGGAAGTCATGTGTGGGGAGAGGGAGGTAGCTCGGAGTCACGCATGGAGAGAGGAGGCGGCCGGCCAGCCGCGCGAGGAGAGACCAAGAGTGGAAGCGGCTAGCCAGCCAAGTGGGTAAGGGAGGGAGGAGTGGCCGCGGTCCCGTAGTGCCCCATGGGGGACTAAGTCCGGATAGGGAATTTTTACTGAAGGGATTGGTGATTCGGTTAGTTCGGTGTCTCAGATTACAAAACAGAACCGAAAAACAAAAATCGAATAGTATCAAAATAAAAACTGAACCAAAAACCGAAAAAACTTATTTTTTGTTAATTTGGTTTGGTTTGGTTTTTCAGTTTCGGTTTAAAATTGCCCACCCCTACTTGTGGTTGTTGAGCATGTGTATCATGCTTCCTCGAATCACATATAGAGAAAACTATGCCAAAATTTCCAAAAATATTCAAAATGTGCATGACCTCTGCTCACTATCTCTATACACATATTTAAGGGGAGTTTTCAACTATATATGATTGCTTTAATATGATTTTACTTCAATTTTTATCCACTAAAACTCAAATGAAGTAAAATACTATTTAGAGCAAATACTAGAGTATACATTTTGTCTTGAACTAAATGTGTACTCAAAAATAAATTCTTTCATTTATATTTATAGAGGTTATCATCAATTACCAAAAAGGGGAGATTGAAGCATCTAGGCCACTAATTTTATTTAGGTTTTGGTAATTAATGACAATCGTGTTAAAGGACCAACAATTTCTCTTGAGCTTATGAGAATAGGTTGGTCTCTATCACGACACAAGAAAAAGGAAATCTCGTGAAGTAAAATGTCAAGTAAAGAAGACTAAAAGCTCGAAGTCATGGTACAATTGTGTTAAGAACTTTTTATATAGTTTTATCGATCTATGAGTTAGAGGTAAATGATCGGATTGCTAGAATAGGTGTCGTATTATCAAGGAGAAGTGATGCCTAGTAGCTTGAATTTGATTAAGGTCAGTTAGCTCAAACTCTTCTAAAAACCATCTCTTAGTTGCATTTGGATATAATTCTCCAAAGTTGTTTGTGCATGTTAAGAGAAATCGGCACTATCGCCATATTAGGGCCAGTAATACCACAATTTACACCATGATAGCCTTTTTCTAGAGAGCTCTTGCAGCGTGCTTTTCTCAAAAACTCTAGACCGATAGTACCACCGTGATAAAGACAGTAGTACCGCATGTGTGGTAGCACCGAGCTTCTGCCCAGTACCTATTTTGCAGAAGTGTATCATTCTGGAAAACACCAGCTGGAGACAATATAAATCCAGTAGTGATGAGCATCGGCAGTACCAACACCTATCTCTGTTCGACATTTTACAGAATAGGTGTTTTTGTGCATTTTCTCTGTATTTCGAAATCTTGCACTACCACATTGAAAAAGGCGGTACTATTGGACCCTGGTAGTACCACAAATTATGTGGCAGTACTTATTTTTACAGAGAAGATGCTTTCCTGAGCTAACCTTGAATAAAAAGTCGACACTAGCGCAATTTGTGTGCTAGTAGTGTCGAACCTCATTTAATGGCTATTTCCCACCGCGCTTAATGCGCCAATTCGATCGTTGAAGGAGGTCTGTTACTACCGGGTTTTGCACGTCGGTAGTACCAGTATGGCTGATTTTTTTATGAATTTTGATCCCAACGGTTGGAATTGCTGGTGAGGTTTATAAATACCCCCACACCTGCATCAAGAGAGCTTCTTGAACACACATCGAATACCTTGTGAGCTCTAGCAAGTCTCCTATCTTCTTTTGTGCATTAAATTCACTTTTTAAGGGAGTTAGGAGCATTCAACTGTGCATTTCTAGTTTGAGCCATTTAGACACTTGAATCAACCTTAAGTAAGAGTCATCACTCTATTCTCTTGGAGGTTGCCGCCTCCTAGATGGCTTAGAGGCGGGAGAACCGATGATCTCCTCCAAGAAGGTTGTGAGGAGGCCCGATGGTATGTGAAGACCGGAGCATGCCTACTCGGAGTAGGAAAAAGCTATCAATAGTGATCGAGAAAGACTCATTTGTGCAAGGAGCCAGCTTGTATTGATCAAGCTACCTCAACGTGGATGAGGGGAGACCTGCAAGTCTCCGAGACCACTAGATAAAAAATTTTGTTCTCTTTGTGGTTTGATCTCTTGTAATTATTTGAGCAATTTACTTTCGTAGTGTACTTAGCATTTGCTCATCTACCTAGGATTGATAATTTGCTTAGACATAGCTTATTGGTGCTCTTAGTGAAATCTAGACGATTTAAGCTTTGATTGTTAAAAATCTTAATTCTAGTTTTGCTTAATCATTTATTGCAATTAGAGTCGAAGAATTTTAAAAACCTCCTCTTCACCCCCTCTAGTCGGTTATCATTGATCCAACACCACCACCATACTCATACCTACCACCTGATCGACTGATAAATTCTGCCTCATAAAGGCAACCATGGCATGATCAGCATCACCTGTGTACTTTGAATATGCACTTCTTCTAAGTTGGGAATCTCTAGTTGTTGCTTCCTTTCTGAGCCTCTCTTCCTTTTTTTCTTTCTTCTTATCCTTCGTCCTATCTAAGTTATGCTGAAAATACTTGTGAATCTCCTTAGGAACTTGATTGCAATAGACGACATTCATACTGTGCTCTACCAAGTGGTGCTTCAGTCAGATCGCACCACCTTCTTTCTTCTCTTTGTGACAGTACTTGCATCGAAATCCGTTCCTTATGTTGTCGTGCTCCAACACAATATTGCCATGATTTGCCATCTACTAATAGAATACAACAAGAAGTCATCATGCATGCAGTTTACGTACATATATATACACACACTTGCTAATGCCTGCAAAATATCAGCCATTTTGGTAATGACGGTAACCTCTAGTTAAAGTTTGTGGTATGGTTTAATGCATCCTATGACCTAATCATTGCATATTAGTCTATAATATAGAACAAATTAGAACATACATCATACTTACATTTTCGGCTACCAAATGAAGCTGTTAAACCACTTTGAGCAAGAAATAACAATACGCAAACTTTTTTCCACTGCAAATTGGTGCATTCACACAAGTGGTTCAATGATTCATACGCAGCTAGGCAAATGCAACATTAAGCACACATATATAGCTGATGCTTAATTCAAAAGCACAACACTCTGATGAATTACACTAACACTAGCCCTCAATAAAGTTATTATCAATTCATCCATACCATGTATACATATAACCTAACTTCAATCACACTAACCCTAACCCTAACCCTGACAAAAACACACTGAAGTATACTATTGTATTGTGCAAGGCTGCAATCAAACAACCAAATCGAAAATGAAAATAATAATCACTAGTATGCTATTGTAGTACATCATCTACTGCCATTTATTCACAGACTACAAAAATCGAATGAACTTATCGAAAATCGCTTGGTTCCAGTCAAAAATCGACACACCCGCGAGAGCTTGGATTTTCGTTACTGGGGAAGCAATTAACGACTACTACCGCTCGATTTTGACCTCCAGCAGAGATTTTAGGCTAATGGCAAACGGATATGGCTAAAGGCAGCGCAAGCTGAACGAGAGGGTGGAGAGGAGACTCGCGAGGGGACTCAGGAGCTAAATAATTGTGTCCAAAACATCAACAACCGTATTAAAACTTGCTAAGTTTCTTCACGCGTCGAACCGGGCTATTGGGCCTTCTACTATGGGCTGCAGCCTGCTCCTGTTTTTTATTTTTGCCTTTTCAATTTTCTATATTTGGTTTTGGGGAGCTTTTAATACTAATTTTCTATATTTGGTTTTCAACCCTATTAATACTAATTTTAGGGAGATTTTGAATAATTTTTTTTCAAACTTTTTGAATTTGACTGGTTTACCGATCGGTTCGCAAAGTCGAGCTGGCTCGATACACCTGAAAATCGTAATTTTTTCTTGATTTTCAACGATTTTACAAACCCTAGTCGAGTTGTGCTGTGGAGACCGTGTCGATATTCAAAACGATAACTATTTATGACCGAAGGGAGTATCTAATATATTTTCTTTTTTTATTCTCTTTTAATTTCAGACAAGCAAACACCTATGAATTTTGAAGTTTTCCGGTGCACGCTTGCATATTGCAACTGCAAGTATATGGTTGATCTCAAACGGCTTTCCACGCGAGCATCAGCTTCCTGCTTCACCATGGCTCCTATCATTAAATTTTTTTCCCGAGCGTCTAAACTAAAATCAGCCAGCTAAAAAGAATCCAAAGACGAAAGGAAGTTAAATGGAGAGGTACCAAAACATACATTAAACTAGTAACATAAAGTACCAAAAGTTTTAAATATGGAGAAACCAAGAGACACAAGAGTTTAGGGATAAATTCTATATGACCTCTCAATGATTGTAAAAATTCTCCCCTAGTAAGAATGGTCTTTTTTCATATGAAATGTCACTCGGAAGACATCCTTAAATCAGCCAGTAAATTCCTAACTATTACGACAGTACTACATCCAAATGTCAGGCTGCGCAAACAAGCGAATTTACAGCCCGTATTCTTAAAAGATTTTGTCGAGATTTACAGCATGGTATATGGTGGAAGCGACAACAGCCTACGGCTATACAAAACTTCTTGTTACTACTTGTTTCCTCGAATCCTTTTCTACTGTACAGTAAATCAGATCGCTGTAGTAACACGAAGTAACAAAAGGTTGCTGACGGAACATCTCCGGGCATCTACCATGCCATGGGAACACTTTCCCGTGCTGAACTCTCGCAAAAGACGCTCAGAACCTTCTTGGGGAACCGTAGGGCTTTGCAGCTCCAACTGGCCAACATCCTGCCAATGATCTGAAACTGCTGGACTTCGTCTTGTCTGATTCAATGCGTAGCCTGATGGATTATAGGCTATAGTACCGGAGGAAAGCGCTGGGTGAGGCGGAGATGGCAGGCAGCTCCTTTTGGATTGATTAAATTGCCGCAATGGGCTTGAGCATGGGGATACTGGTAGAGACACGTTTGTTCTCACAGGAATAGGACTGCTGTAGGATATAAATAATCTGTTAGTTGCGAGAAAAGTCCCTTGCACAAGAAAAGGCAGAACTTTCGAGAAAGGGTAGAAAATGAGGATGGATGTGGAGTATTACAGTACCTGGACACATGTGGTGAAGGAGCAGCCGTGGAAAATCCAGCAAAATCCCTCGCATTCAGTTCTATATCCCTCAGAGGAGTAATACTTCTCCTTGATGAGAACTCCCTGTTGGACTGCAAGAACGAATGCAGGATAAGGAGGGTGAGCATTTAGGAAAACAGATCCATAAATGAAGCAAGCAAAGCATTTTTTCTTTGAAAAGCAAAAACCCTGCAATGAACTTTATTCAAATAAAGTCGCAAAGGTAGCCCTGCTCATCAACTATCAATTTAGGATCTTTAATGCAACTAAGCCAAAATCCAATGCAACTGAGTTATCGTGCACATCATTAATACCACTAACCAAAAACCATAGTAGTGCTGCCATTGACCAAATTGGCCCAGAGTCCAAATAAATTGGATGTGGTTCATGCAGATGTAAAGTACTAATGCCAGTGAGCCACTATAAGCTGCCTTTTCTTATTGGCCTTTCGAAGAACCAAAGAGACTAAAAGTACACCTTAAAAGCAAAAAATATATGTATATACCATTGTATGCCTCCCATCTGCTGCAGCAGAAAATGCATTCTCAATGCACTGGATTTTGCAGCTCTTACTGCTGGATGGTCCTGAACAAAAGGGTGATCCATCAAGTGAGTTGCAGAGGAGCGAGATGCTGGATCACGTTTTAAGCACAGCTGCAAGAAACTTTTCCCTTCCTCGGAAAAGCTGTCCGGGATTTCAGGTATATCTTTACTATTTGCAATCTTGAATATCGCAGCCACCTGCAAGATCACATTGGAGAAGATTGAGTCGACCAGTCATCCATCACAGTTACATGGAAATACAACTGCAAAGTGGAGGCATACCCTTCATATTGGTACCAAGGAGGTCTTGCCGTTGCCATTTCAATAATTGTACACCCCAAACTCCAAATGTCAACAGCTAGACTGTAACCTTTACTATTCATTATAACCTGCAGGTTTCCGATGTTCGGAGAACTTTACTCACAAACGTACAATGGATGCTGACAAAGAAGGTTTAAAAGTTTACTAAAAAAAAACTCACCTCAGGAGCCATCCAATAAGGACTTCCTTTGAAAGAGCGTATTTCAGCAAAAGATGATATCTGCTTCAACATAAGGAATGAAGAGGCTTGGATGGACAAATGAATAACAGACTAGAATTTGTGTTTTTTCCTTGTAGGTGGAATAATGGCCATCAAAAGGAACTGAAACTTATGGCCATCCTTCCATAAAATTGTTTTATACTGTTATGTAAGGAGAAGTAGGTGGATACTCAGTTTCATAGGAAATTAAAATTCAGGAATACTTCTAACCTTCTATGCGTTGCCAAAAACAAAACTAAAGGAATCCTAAATCAATTGAGCACACTATTAGTAACTTCAGCTGCATTTAGAAACTGCATAGTTCTCTTTTAGAAAAGCATATAAGCATACCTCGTTGCAATTTCTTCTAGGGTGCACTAGCTAAATCGAACGTAAGTAGAACCAAATAGAAAGTATTTGGAGAAAATCAGAAGTTGGCAGGTTCCCCCAAGAAAGACTAAACTTTACGACAATGGAACTACACAGTGCCACCCACGCAGGAAGGAGGTAGGGAGATGGAGAAGGAAAACTGCATACATGCTTAGCCATGCCAAAGTCAGCAAGTTTGACTTCACCATTAGTGCCGACAAGTATGTTTGCTCCTTTAATATCTCTGCCAAGAAAAGCAGTATCTAGCAATTATTGCATTTTGTACCACCTATGGAATGAGTAAACAATTTTAGACATTGTATGCTACCTGTGGACAGTGTTCCTCCCATGCAAGTAAGCAAGGCCGGATAGAATTTGTCCAGTATAATTGCGAATCACAGGTTCCTTAAAAGGACCATACTCTCTAAGTAACTTATGAATTGAGCCCCCAGAAACATACTCGAGATAAATTGAAAGTGCATCATCAGTCTGTATGAAACATACACAATTAGAAAATCCAAGCATGGCTAAGTACTTCGTAAAGTACTTCCAATTAAAGCTGATAACCACTAAACATTAAAACCAGAAAAATTCCTTTTGAGATGGAAGAGAAGAGAAAGGGGGAAAGAGCTAAAAACACAACCCAGGTGAGAGCAATGAACAACAAAAGTCTTAAATCATACAGCAGCACACCGAAAAGAGGTGAATGGGAGCTGAACAATCCAAAGCAAAACAATTAGCACAACTACATAACCCCATGAGGAGGTTTTGGAGGCAGTTTTGTTACCGTGGACGATGACAATTGAAAAAGGTCTATATCGCCCCTGAACACTGAACTTTTCCTCCTTCCATGCATGCTTATAGCCTTATACTCGAAAATGTAATGAATTTGTACCAATACCCTCCCAGACAACTGAATGAATA
The DNA here is from genome assembly GCA_036346375.1 of Guadua angustifolia. Lineage (NCBI taxonomy): Eukaryota > Viridiplantae > Streptophyta > Magnoliopsida > Poales > Poaceae > Guadua > Guadua angustifolia. Next base: position 31,756 of record JAYEVE010000760.1, read on the forward strand.
TGAAATCAGAGGTGCTTCAATGCTTTCCCTCCTAATACAAGTTGCACAAATCTTGAAGCAAGCAAAGGGATAAGTAATCACTACCTACCCTTCATTTATGCTTTAATATTTGTGCAACTGTAAAAAGAAAAGCATGGAAGCACCTCTCAAATTGAATTACACATATTTTCAGTCAAAAAGTCACAATATGCAGTGAAAGCGCATTAGAGGACAGAATGTTGCCATCACTCATGTATATAATGCCAACCATTTCTTTGGTAATTAAGTATAAAGCTCTAACAAAACCCCTGTGAATGAGTAACCTGATATTTTTTTTTTATGAGTGTATGTACCATGCCCTTTGTAAGACAGCGACTCTAAGCACTATATAAGCTGGGCTTCCCGCTTAACTCTTAACAATTTGGGCAAGACAAAATGGTATTCATTTTTAAGTGATCCTACGCTCAGCCTTGTACATGGGTACCTAACTACTCCAAAGTCAATCTAGTTTAGTATGAAGGTGGTTCCACAATATTTTTTATGACAAAGGTTTTATTTTGAGAGCTGTCACAGCAACCACAAAACACATTTCATTTATGGATAAGTAACAAGGAACAAGAAGACCCATCATTCATAAACTAAATTAAAACTGAATTCCCCACCAATTTGACTTCAATTCTATCTTTGTACAAGAGCCTTTAGTGTACACATCATTAATTTCCTTTCAATTTTATAAAAACTAGTATTTTCCCTCATACATCCATCCTGTCAAACATTATACATGGAACAAAAATATGATAGGCCAAACAAGTATTGAAATTATATGGCTGCTCAGAGACAAATGCAACAAATAGAACTTACCATCTCACTTCCATAGTATTGCACAATGTTTGGGTGTGAGAGCTGCCTAAGCATATCTATTTCCTGTCAATACCAAAGGCACAACATGAATACATGTAGGCGAGTCAATCAAACAGGAGACGCAAGTACTGTTGCAATTCATGGAAAGACAACTTAATAAGAAAAGCATGCAACCTGATTCAATTGCTTGAGTCGTTCTTTTGAATGTGGATCATCCAAAATAACTTGCACCTCCTTAATCGCACAGAACTGACCGTTTTCACTGCATAATTGATCATGCACTAAGGACTGCTACACAAATTACTTTTCCAGACATTTAGGTAACACCCCAAGACATGCAATATACATTAACACTTTAGTATCATGGAAAGTGAGCAAAAGAATGGCATGTTCAGTTGATAGCAGTTAGCCGTTGAGAATTAGATGCTACTTAACCTCATTGTCAACTCCCTATACCCATCTACTGGAATATTTGATACTATATCTCTTGTGTATAAGTTTGTACCTTTTAATGTGACACTAATGCATCAAGTTCCAAATGATAATGAAATTTACAATGATACCAAAACATGAAAAGGCCTCGATACCTGTTAAATCCAAGGTAAACCTGGCCAAATGTACCACTCCCTAACAATTTCCCCCTTTTCCACTGTGATTGGGATTGTAAGCAAGCAGTGGGAGATGGAGGACGAGGGGAGCAAGTGGTGGGAGATGGAGGAAGAGGTAAGGGATGAGGTGGGCTCCTCAAACCATCTGCCATTTTCACTGGTGACCTTGGGCTAAATCCAAATTCTCTTGAATGTGCATTATTCACAGCAAAGGTATGGCCTTTTGGGCAAGGGGAGGGGCTTCTCGTTCTTGGACCAAAGACATCCTCAGACAATCTTCTGCCACGTGAACAACTGGCCTCACTAGTCGAAGGCTCATCACTGTGCAAATGAAGCTCTCTCACATTAGAGACAGGCATCTCAAAGAACTTCTGATGCTCCGTGGCATACTATAAGACATGAAATGCTTGTCTTCACAAATCCTATGTTTGTCAGATGACATATTTCTTCCACTGGCAAAAGCAACTGGATCCATAGACCTAGAGACACCAAGCAACCAAGAACCATCAGGGAACATATCAATACCATTCTGAAACGTAACATATCAAAGCTATAATAAAGGGCCCTAAGACAATAAAGTAATTCAATTAACCCAATCAAAATAAATGAACTTGGCGCTAGAACAAGTTACATACTTTCAAGTATGTCAGAATTGAGTGCAAAACATAAAGATAAACTAACCCGTGGGAATTATTCCTTGCAAGAATAAACAATTATTTAACACAAGCACCAAATCTGCATTTCCACAGAATGATAGCTCTAAAGCAACAAAAGAAACAGTTGTTCAACCTTTTTTTAAGAATCTTTATTCAACCATAAACCAGCATCCTGAGTCATCCAGTCTACAATACATATTTAACACACAAAAAAAATGACTTAGGGTTGTAGAACTGGAACGACCATGGAAGAGGTCGGCTGCTGCAGTTGGTGCAAAGCCAAACAGTTCACTCCAACTCTCTACACTTGCGTCTAAACCCCTTAAAACAAGTAGACAATCAGGCTAACCATTCACACGAAATTAGAGAGGAAAGTAATACATGAAACCTACAGCTCCACCTATGTAACCACGCAATTCCCCAAAAAATTAAACACAGTATCACACCAATTCAGCTGCAAGCACCCCCTAAAATGGGAAAATTAGACCGGTGACCAGGCTGCAGCAAATTCTCAATTAAGCTCTGATCGGGCAGCAACAATTCCACGATCAGGTGCTTACCTATAGACGTGTTGATCCAGCGCCGCATCTAACGACCCATCGGAGCACGCGCTCGACCCGGACACCGACAAGCAGCCCTCACCGGCGGCCGCATCCGCGGCCTCCTCATACGGAAACCCCGCAGGCAGTGGCCCCGGGTCAGTTACAGGCACAGGGAGCTTGTAGTTGCGCTCCACCTCCCCAAACCCCCCGCCACACCGGCCGCCCCCGCCGCAGCCATGCCGCGCGGCCGGCGACTCGAGGCTGTGGGCCTTCTCCCTCGCTCGGGGGGTCAGCGAGTGGGAGGGGTACTCGAGGTCGACGGACTTGCGCGGGGAGGACGCGGCGGAGACGGCGGCGGCCCCAGGCTTGCTCTTCGACTTGGACCTCGACTTGCGGGGCCACCACGCGGGCATCGCCGCGCACGCGAATCAACACGGCCGCGGAGACGGCGTCAGCGAAGGTGGAGCCAAGCGGCAGCTAGGGTTTCTCCTGCCTCGAGAGCCGAGCTCCGAGCGGTGGGAGAGGAAGGAGACGCGCGCGAGGAAGGCGCGGGGCGGGGTAGTAGGACCGTAGGAGCCGACGACGCTTTAGGCGAAGGGGAAGAGACGAGTAGACAAAGAGAGGAGATATTTTCGGAATTTCTTAAAAAAAAGGTCAAGCGAGTTGTTACTTGTTACTGCCAGTCTGCCAGCAAGTGGGTGGCAGCTGCGGCGACGCCGGCCGGGTGGGGCCTAGCGCCCTTTTCACGCTACGCTTCGTCGACGCGTGGACTCGGAAGCGTTGGACCGGCGGGTGGGTCCCGTACATCAGTGGGGGAGTGTGGCGTACTTGACGGACTTGGGCGCGGCGGCTGCCGGAGGAGTCTGGGGTGGGTCCGCGTGTTCATGACGTGCGTTTCTTCTCCTCCCTTTTGATTTCCACCCGTGTGGAATCTTCGAGGATGGTGGTGTGCCGAGTTTAGCGCTAGCGGCGTACGCCACGAGAACAATGACTTGACGCGAACGAGCCTTCGCTCGGTTGGCAGCACTAGTCAGTGAGCAGTCAGTGAGCAGCCCGTCAGGTTTGAGTCTTTGGACTCGTCCGGATGTGAATTGGAAGCTAGGTGCAGACATATGTGTGTGGACGTGTGTGAGTGCGTGTGTGTATAGCCTAGCTGTTGTTTTTTTTTCTATATTGAATACTAAAATCTCTAGTCAAATTTTTTTTAAAAAAAAAAGAACAAAAAGCTGTCGGTTGGGCAGGGAGGACATGTTGACGTGGTAGGCAATCAGAATTCAAGAGTAGAAGTATATATTATTAAGATATGAATTGATTTGGGTTTACGTTTAGTTAGACTCTATTTCTACATGAATGAATTTGAATCTATCTCTTATTATCCTCTACTATATAGCCTTTTATCAAGTGAACCAATCTAATAAAGAGAGACAGATGATTTGCCTTCCTACATCGTGTGTGCTCCATGTTATGTGATTGATGTTCTTTGGTGCATTGTGATTAATCGAAGGTGGACGACATCGTTTGATAATATGTTATCAGCACGAAACTCTGCTAAGGCCGTCAATTGTAATCGTTTGCCTGCATCAATCTACACTACATCCACGAAGCTCTGCAAAGGCCACCGATTGTGATCATCTGCCTGCGTTAATCTTCACTGCATCGAAATCGACTGACAACACGCAATTAAATCTATTGCAAGCCCTACGTAACTTCAAACTACGTAAGTTGATCGTGTCTACGCAAAATTTTTAAATCCAACGTATTATTGTACCCTAAATTACAAATTACTCGTTTAATCTAATTATTTGGTTGTATGAAGTTTCTATTCATCAATCAAAACAACATCACTGAAACAAGCGCAGCCAGCGTCGCCATTCGCGTCCGCCGTAACTGCGGCTAGCACTCGCGACCTTCTATCGTTGGCCGCCCGTCGACCACCGCCGACACGTTGAGCCCCGCTGGCGCCTGTCACGTAACCATGATTTGCTCGCGCTGGCCTCGCCCGACCGCACCAGCCGTCGTGCTTCATGCAAAGCACCTGTGCCCGATGTGCCAGTCGATGGTGTCGTTGACCTCGCACGTGGTGTGCCCGACGGCTCCCGTGCGCCCGCTGCACTGTACGTACCCATCGCTGGTGCCGTGCCCATGGCTCTCGGCCATCGTCGCACCTACAGCGCCCATGCCCGAAGAACGCAACGTCGCCTAGCCCGGCCGTCACCGCACCCATTTCCGGCTGACCATCGCATCGCTCGAGCCCTCAGCGGCCGTTTCCTTGCCCACGAGCAGCTGTGTCAATGGCCACGCTGACCGCACCCGTCGGCCCGCCACCGTACTCCGCTTGTGCCCATAGCGTCACTCCCGGCAGCCCAGCCGCTCATCGTCGTGCTCCACGATGGCCGCTCCGCGTGCTCCACCGGCCCGCTGTCGTACTCCGCTCGAGCCCGAAGCATTCGCCGGCACCCGTACTGGCCCTAGCACGTCGCTCTGTGCTCCCGACTGAAACCGTCTGCACCCATGCCAGCACTGATGCCAGCGCGCAGCCCCACTGTGCCAGCGCCGCCCTTGCCGCTCCCCGACCCGAAGCCGCTCTGCGTTCACAAGGCTGCTGCACCAGGGGAGCTGCCCCACAGCGCATAAGGACCTGCGTCCATCGCGCATCGTCGCTCCGACCATGATCAGGTAACTTCTACAAGCAAGGCTCAGTCAATAAAACTACAGATCCTTAGTCATGCTTTAGATGTGGATGTACTAGTTTGGTTACATATATGCCGCACCCCAAAGTATTTAGTAGAATTTTACATAAAATTTATTGGGAGATTCCAAAAAAATCAGGGAATCAGGCTTAAACATATTTCATCATTCAATCTGTTGTTGAGGAGGAAATAGAAAAGTATGATGACAAAGTCTCTGACCCTGCAACAAAACTCAAAGAGGGTCTTCTTGGATATGGGGACTCTCCCATAGATAAAGATGATCTCCTTAAAACTGAGCTTAATGAATTCAAGAATAATACCAAAGATTCCCAAGAGGACATAAATAACTTATATGGAGACATACAGTAGTCTCCCTGTTATTCCTTTTTATTCTAGGAAGTCGATGTCACGTTATCTTTTTTAGTCTCCTTAAGAGTCTTATTTATTAGTTTAGTTATTGTGTTCCTGAATAAACATTGATTTATGCTCCTGTTAAGTGATTATCAGTTAAATTTCAATAAAGTATGATTTCCCAGGGAATTTGTTTAATCATGCTATGCTTGTTCTATATTTTAAATTTGTTCTTGATGCAATAATTATTTAATTGAATTTATATCTTTAATATAGAATATCAGTATAATCCTATCATGGAGGAGAAAATATGTTTTGTAGGCAGCTACACCACAAATATAATTCTTAGGGAAACTAAATATTTCTAGATTTTAACTAAGAAAACTAGAAATATTATGACTATTACCGGAAACGATAATCTAATAGTTGGTACTAAAAGAGCCATCATAGTTCTTCCTATAGACACTTGTATAATTATAGAGAATGCCCTATTATATCCTGAGTCCAGTCGTACTCTACAAGTTTTAAAGACATTTGTCTGAATGGTTTCCATATGCGGACAAAAAATAAGATGGTACAGAATCCCTACTCATATCTAACTTTGACGGGTATAATAAATGTGTGATTGAAAAACTTCTTTTCTTCTCCTCAGGGTTATATTATACATATATAAAACCTAAAGTTTGTGTTGCGATGAAAACAATACTTAAAAACCTAGAAATATTTAAGATCTGTCATGATTGACTGGGTCTTTCTGAGTTGAATAAGATGAGAAAAATTATCAATAATTTTATTGGCCATAACATAAAAACTATAGACTTTACTAGACCTAAAGATTTTTATGCCCCGCTTGTGCTAAAGAAAAGCTGATAGTTAGACCCTCTTATCTAAAAGTTAGGAAAAAATCACTAAATTTTCTAGAAAGAATTCAAGGTGATATCTGTGAACATATTCAGCCCCTGTTGGGCCACTTTCATATACTTTATGGCACTGATAGATGTTTCTACTAAATGGTCCTATGTATATCTCTTATATACTACGAACCATACTTTTAATAAATTAATTGCCCAAATCATTAAATTGAGAGCCTCCTTTCTAGAAGAAATGATCAAATCTATTTGAAGGGACAATGATGGTGAGTTTATCTCAAAGATATTAAATGATTATTGTATATGGCTCTAAGCATAAATGTAGAGCGTTCAATACCTCATGTCTACACTCAAAATGGCTTTGCAAAGTTATTAATTAAGAGGATAAAACTTTTTACTTGACCATTCTTACAGAATTGTAGGTTACCCATTAGTTGTTGGGGCCACGTAGTGTTGCACACTGTGGTATTAATTCAACTCAGACCAACTGTGTACTATAAAATTTCCCCTTTTTGCAGATAGTGCATGGAAAGAAGCATGTATTTTCTATTTGCAAAAATTTAGACGTGTTGTATACATCCTAAGCTCACCACCACAACATACAACATAGGCCCTTATCAGAAGTTGGGGAGCTATATAGGTTATGAATCTCTGTCAATTATTGAATACCTGGAGCCTATTATAGGGGATCTGTACACGACTCGGTACATTAATTATACGAGGACAATTCCCAGCATTAGGGGGAGAAAATTACCACATTAGAGAATGCTGAAAAATAGATTGGAGTGTCAATAGCATTTAGTCCTTAGACCCACGCACTAAAGAATCTGACTTGAAGTTAGGAGGATAATAAGTCTGCCGTAAATAGCTGATAATCTGTCAATGCCTTCACTGATCATAAGGGAGCAATAAGATCTCATTTACCTACAGTAAACACACTTGAAAGAGTAGAAATACATTATAAGGATATTGATCCCACTCTTATTCCTCACGATAAAAAGAGGGGGAGATCTCCTAGTGCACGGGACAATTTCACGTAGATGTCCACAGAAACAGAGAACCGAACAAATGAGAACAGTACCTGATGTAGTTGAAAAAGCTCAACCTGATATTGAGAAAATCTCTGAATTGAGCTACCCTAGAGATGGCAACATCCCTGAAGTGATCCATCCTGAAAATGATAAACCCAGTGAATATTTGCGTGCACAATCTAACTTTAGGAAGTCAGAATGCCAAAACTCCATCGTTGTGGGAAATCATGAGGAGCTAGAAGAAATTAATAAAGAGATATCCCTAAAGTGATTCAGGAGTTGTATAAAAAAAAGACTACAATTATCAATATATGTTTTACTTCAAAATTGCTTGATCTAGATCTAAAACTAAAGTCCATGGCAGAGCGCCAGAAGTGCTTAGATAAGGTCAAATGGAAAGAAGAAATTAAGGTAGAATTGCACTCGTTTAATAAGAGGAAAGTATTTAGTCCTATCGACTAGACACCTCATAAGAGGTTCCCTATAGGATCAAACTGAGTTTTCATCCAGAAGAGAAATGAAAATAACTAGATATTGAGATATAAAGCGAAGCCTATAGCACCAGGTTTCATGCAGAGACGTGATATCCATTACAATGGAATTTACTCTCCTATAATAAATAGAATAAAGTTCTAATACTTGATATCAATTGCATCTAGCTTAAATTTAACAATGCAGTTGGTGGATGTGTAACCGTATATTTATATAGGCCACTGGATATGGATATTTATATAATATTCCCTGAAGGAGTCAAAAATCTGGATCATAATAAAGGAAATCGTAACATGTATAGCATCAAACTGCAGAGATCACTATACGGATTAAAATAGTTGTGGAGAATGTGGTACAACCGACTTGGTGAGTTCCTCCTTAAGAAGGGTACTCCAATTGTCCCTGTGTATTCATAAAAAATCCCAGAATGGATTTTATATTATCTCAGTTTATATCAATGATCTGAATATCATTGGAACTATAGAGGAGATAAAGGAAGCAAATTCTTACCTTACGACAGAGTTTGACATGAAAAGATTTGGGTAAAATCAAATATTGTCTAGGCCTGCAACTAGAGTATTTCCAGAAGGAACTATTGTACACCAGTCTACCTATATCAAGAAGGTATTGAAAAAATTTAATGTAGATAAATCTCATCCTTTGAAAACCCTCATGGTAGTAAGATCACTTAAAATGGATGAAGACTCTTTCAGATCAAGGATGAAAAATAAGGAAATCTTATGACCTGAAGTCCCATACTTAAACGCTATTGGAGCACTGATATATCTTGCGAATTGTACAAGGTTTGATATTGCATTCGTAGTTAATTTGGCATCAAGACAGTGCAACCCCAACCGGGAGACATTGGATTGATATCAAGACTTTACTCAGATACCTCCAAGAGATTCAAGATCTTGGATTATTTTCTAGAAGAACCAAGATTTAACCATTGTAGGATATACGGATGCTAGCTATCTGTTTGATCCCCACAGTGCCAAATCTCAGACTAGTTTTGTGTTCTCTACAATGGTACAACCGTTTCTTGACAATCTTTTAAACAGACCTTGGTAACTACTTTTACTAACCACTCAGAGATTATACCTTTATATAAAGCCTCATGTGAGTGTGTTTTGCTGAGACATGTGATTACCATATCCGAAAGTTATGTGGTCTTAATACCGTCGATACCCTCATAATTATCTATGAAGATAATGCTTTTTGTGTTGCACAAATGCAAATGTCTTTTTGTGGAAAGCAATATCATGAAGCATATTGCTCCTAAACTTTTCTATCCTCACAAACTCTAGAAGAACGGTGAGGTAAAGATTCTACAAGCTAAGTCATGTGAAAATCTTGCAGATTTATTCACTAAGTCTTTACCAAAATCTGCGTTCCAAAGATATGTCAACGGCATTATAATGAGACGACTTAGAGATATGCAGAGTTCAGGGGAGTAAATCCCTGAACCATGACCCTAAGCATGATTCTGAAGATTCTACTTTAAATCTAGAGGATGATAAGTTATACTCTTTTTTTCTTAGTGAGTTTTCCTAAAGTTTTCTCACATAAAGATTTTTAATGAGGCAACTAGTGTAACATGGTATGCGAGTGCAATGTACTCTTTTCTCTATCTATTTTTTTCTAATGGATTTTTGAGGGGAGTTTTTAATGAGATATGTGTGTTACACGGTATTCACTAAGGGGAAATGTTAAGATGTAGATTGATTTAGTCCATATTTCATTAGACTCTATCTCTATATAGACGAATCCAAATCCATCTCTTAGTGTCTTTTACTATATATTTGGTAACCCCTTGTATAAGAGAACCAATGTAATAAATAGAGACAACTGATTTGCCTCTCTACATTATGTGTGCTCTTTGTTTTGTGATTGATTAAAGGTGGACGACATTGTTTAACATATATTAGCCCTGTGATTTTTTAAAAAAACCTTGTATGAGTCGTGTGAGCTGAGAACTTAAGCTAAAATTTTGGTTTATCTACATGAATACGTCGAGATTACGATGTCTAAGAGTGGAATGAATTGGATAAAGCATTTGCACAACAAATTCTGATTATAGAGTGGCGTGTGTTGTATTATAAAAAAAAAACATGGAAGTACCTCTCCTTATATTATCATCTGCACAACAAATTCAAATTATAGAGATTATACGACTGATCCACTCAACATCCACATAAAGTCGGCGGTAATCCAACTATGATCACTTTGGATACTTGTGCTTAACAAGCTACAACTGGGACGGGGACAGATGGTTCAGAACTAGCGCATATCATAGAGGAAGCCAAGGAGAAGATGGGGACGTGCCCAGAGGTCAGGATTGTCGAGGTGAGAAGGGAACACGGCAAGGTAGTGCATGAACTAGCTCAGCTAGCAAACACGCGCAAGACGCAACACACAGACACAGCGTTGTTTGGTTGGTTGGAACTCCTGTTTGTCCCTTGTTTGCGAGCTATGTACTGAGGTTTCTTATGTCTAGGCTTGGTCATTTTGACTTATGGCTTAAATTTATTTATTTCTTAAACAACTTAAAACAATATACTTTAATACGTGATAGAGGTAGATAATTTTATCTCAATTTTAATAGTACTGGTCTAAAACCAACCTTAATAAGACAAAAGTATCTCTTATATGGCTTTAGCTTAGTTATACGGTAACTTATGGCTTCAAAAAAAAACCTAAAAGCCACTAATTTATATACTTTGACCTTTTGGCTTTTAAATTATTCAAAAATCCAAACAAACAGACCTAACTATCCTGGTTAATCGATCTATAAGTCTCCTTTTCCCTGGCCAAAAAAATGCACCCAACATAACGTTAAACCAATTACGATTTTTTACAAGAGATGGACTCATATGCCACACCAATTATACTACTACTCGACTCGACAGCTCCAAATGATGTTACTGCACTTCACAACATATATATAATACAAACTATAGTAATAAGAGCATGAACCGCGCAAAAGATGTAAGAAAAAACATGCCTAAACCGTACATTGTCCACACCCTTCAATTGGAAACATACGTAAGTTTACAACACAAAATACTGCTAATAATTGTTTTTATTTTCACATTTAGCTACATCCATTCATTCTCACGAAACATGTAAAGAAGAGACAAGTTTAATTATATCTGCCACAGTCATATTTAAAAATTTGTATTTACTACTCATCCTGTCAATGACAGTGGGTTTGGACCTGCGTTGTCGATATCACAAGTTGCAATGTTTTAAAAACTTGGGAGTACTGTATACGATAATTTCCTTATAAAGAATGATCGCTTTTCACGCTCAATGGAATTAGTGATGAGTTCAAAATCATGCCTAACATACTCCATGTTGATTGAAGGAATTAGCATCTAATTGACCTTTTTATGCTCGAATTAGCTGCATAGGTAGATGTTACTGAAAGCTATTTCTCACTGTGTTTGCCGTGTTAATTTGCTAGCTTCAATGGCTCGATCGAAACGGTGAGAAAAGCGACACGAATATTTCTCTCACAGAGATAGGAAAAGCTACACACGCATCACACTTTACAGCGAGCTTTCTTTACTTGTTCAACCATGCTAAGCTCCCATCTCAGTCGCCAGCTCTCAGACAGCATCACAGCAACAAAATCCAAGCAACTAGGAGCCAAATTAATCGAGAGAAGAACCAGGGAACGTGAGAAAGCGAGAGAGAGAGAGAGAGAGAGAGAGCGACTACGCCGACTACCGTACTATATATTACACCGATGTTATGTCTTAACCGTGAAGGATTGCAATAATCGATAAGATGGATCTCCAATTGGCGTCAAAGATCATGCTCACTCCGGTCACAAATAGCTACCGTTTTGAACACAGATAAAGTCAAATCTTTGAAATTTTTAATGTTAATATCTTTTAAAATACTTAAATTGGATACATAAAAATCATATATATACATTTGGATACATAAAAATCACAACTGGACACGAATAAACCCCACATGATACTTACATGCATGTGTACATGTAACAGTGTACTGCCCAAGAATGTCGACGTCTAATTGATGAGAATCAAACTGTACAAAAGTAAAGCACACACGGAGAGTCGAGTAAACTAAAATTAGTTCGCATTAGAGGCTGCTTTTTTTATAAAAAAAAGAGAGAGAGAGAGAGAGACAGATTGCAGTGCAGGGTTGACAAGCGATCCAAGCTACGAGCCGGGTGATTACCAAATGGGCCATCTTGGACTGTGGGATCATCTACCTGTGGAGCTGTTTGGTTTGAGAGATGGGACGGTGATCTAACTCACTTGCTTGATTTGAGAAATGAAATGTGTTGTTCATCACCACGTCATCCCTCATAAGCATATGTTTAGTATAAAATAAGGGATAGCACAATTCTACCAAATTTTATAAGATAATCCCATATATAATTGACTAATCCATCTTTGAATGAGGCGATCGATTCCTCGAACTAAACATCCCATTGAAGTTTCGTGGTTAACATGAGCAGTCTTCTAATCTGATTTTAGTGAAAGTGAGCGCACAATAATAAAACAGGCTGATTTATATCCTACACTGCGTTATTTGGCGCAAGCGCAAATAGCCAGGGCTGGCTGTATTCGAATGAGGAGGATTTTGTTGCGACTCAGTCTAAATTTAACCTTGCAAGCTTCTAGCTCTCATCCAAAGCAGTCTAACGGGAGGGATATCTTCCTATCTCATACTTCGTCTATTTTATCTCAAAATTCGCATTATTTTTTTCTCTTATTAATGTATTATATATTAACTGGTGCCTGATGAGTAGGCTCTTGATGGAAGAACCGAACGCCTCTAATATCCAAATAGATATGTATTAGTAACCGGAGGAACTATATATATAATTCTTTTTTTTTTATAAAAAAATGTTAGGGTAGTGCCAGTAGTTGCCAAGAGCGACTGGGCGTCTGTGTGTAATTAAGATGAACAGGTTGCAACTGCAAGGCGTATTGTTTCAACTAGACACAGGATTTACTTCAAATTTAAACATAATCGTAAAATTTTACAGAGCAATCTCTCTCTTCTAAACATGCTCTTAATTAGTACTCCCTTTAGTCACAAATACACGTTATTTTGGGATACGTGTAGTCAAACTTTTAAAAGTTTAGCTATTGATATCTTTTTAAATATTTATATTCGATACATGAAAATCATACGTGCAGATTTATCTCGAAAAATGTTTTTATAACATTACAATTTTATTGGATTTTATAAATATATTAAATAGAAATTAGTTGTCAAAATGAAGTTTTAGGAACCACGTCGATATCCAAAATGACATATATTTATGAATGAAGAGAGTAATTTATGAGATTTGATTCATACCTTTCGCGCGGCAGCATGCTTAAGGGCATGTTTGGTTGGAAGCCTCACTTTGCCAAACTTTTTGTGGCAAAGTGTGGCATAATAGAAGAGCTCATCTCATCGTTGAATGTAACAGATGGTACAGCAATCTAACTGCTGCACATACACTGGCCCTATATGTCAGTGTTTAACAAATCTGGACAAAATGAGGGTCTACAATACATCAAACGGGTACAGAGGCTCAAAGAAGCATCTCAACATTCCGAGTACAGCCTGACCAACTTCAGTGACTCAAACGGCGTCTGCAGCCGCCATTCTCTCTGCTTCTTGCTCAGGGGCCTGCCCTTGCCGGCCTGCTGCCGGTTTATCTTCACATCAGCTATACCCCAGGTGCACTCGCACAGATCCATGTCATAGGAGATGAGCCTTAACACGCCGTCGCCTTCTTGAGGCGTGGCTGAACCGTCGTTTGTTGTTGTGGTGTATCTGACATACATTGCCCGTTCTTTGAAGCGTTCAAGTTCGTCAGGGACACGGACGACTCTCTCCACTCCAGGGGATGACACCTTCAAAGTGATAAGTATGTCTTAAAGCTAAGTACAGCAGAAAGCAATATCTTGCAGAGGTTTGTAATTTCCTCCAGTGAATATACAGAGAAGGCTTTAACTAGTTCTGAAGATGATTATAGAGGGACAATACCTCCAAGGATATGTTCTGTGGTATCCTTCCTGCTGACTCTGCATCATCCAACTTTGCACGGTATGCAATTGCGTACGCCTCAATATCATCTATAGTTGGAGAACCGTACCTAATAGCAAGTGCTTGATAAATCTTCGATAAATGATGCAAAATTAAAAGAAGCTACAAAAAAGACAAAGCTACAAAAAAGACAAATTTGGCCTGAATGTTATCTGCAACTAATTCATAGTATGGTCTATGCTGTCATGCATGAGAACCATCTTAATCCATCCTTGTATTTCCCGAGAGTGTTCATTGCATTATAAAGGAAAAAATGAACACACTATAGAGATGCATTTGAGTACATGAAAATATGTCATCTTCCAGTGTATTATTCATTGTGCACTTGCCTTTTGATTCGTAGGCCTGAATCTGGATTACTAAAATTCATCCTTAAGACAAATAATTGAAACTTGAAACCCCCTCAAAATTCGACAGCTTTCTCGACCCACTACATCATATCTCATTTTCAGCTTTCAACAAACTCACAAAAAAATGACATGAACTCTGTATGTACTGCATATGGCTGTAATTTGATATATACCTAGTGGACATCTTCTCAATGCGTACTCTGACTGTTAAATTTGCAGCGGTTTTAAAAGCATAAATTTTTAAGTCATCATCAAATGATGCTGAGACCTGCTCTGCCAAAGCCAACGCTTCCTTGTCCCACCATGTGCCAGCAAGTGATATTCCACCACCAGCACCACCATCGCCAACCTCCAAAAGGTCAACACGCATGCATGGTCATTGGTCAATGCAATCTGGTGAAAATTGTATTTTACAGTTAAATGTAAGCCTTACATAAAGGTCTTGTTCACCATCACTCTCAAAATCATCTTCGAAGTCATAGACGTCACCATCATCATCCTCGTTGCCATCTATTATATCTGCATGTTTAGGGGAATAGAGTTACTTTATTGGATACAACAAAATACTACTTGGTATTTGGTAAGCTAATGGATTGAAAATTATAATACATTAATCGACTACAGTGAAAAAGTATGATGGTTGCTGAAAGATTGAACATTCGTACATAAATTTGATCGACATAAATAAGAACTATTTCACAAGCAAAAAATTCATCACTGCACGTCTTAACTATTTGCAATTATAAAGTATCAAGTTCAACTGATTTTTTTTTTCTGTTCAAGAATCTTGGTCTATTTCAGGGTGATTGAGAGTGCCAAACTATGCACAATGCAACTACATCAGAGCCATGGCTGCTGAAAGGATGGAATGTGTTTGCATGTTGCAGTACTACTTATTGGTGATACGGGCCTAACACACCTCTGTCGGACGGATGTTTTCTAATAAATCGGCAAGGCATGCACATTATACCTGACTAGACCGGACGAACTTACGAGCACATGAGAGTTTGACTTTCTAGCACATGAGAGTTTGGCTTTCTACAGTTATAAATGATTACAACCCTGTAAACTGTTTCACAATATGAACATTCAGACCAACTAAAGCAAGAAATGGAGCCAAAATGCACAGTACGACCAACCATGCATCTTCTACACTAGGCAGGGCCCAAAATTCCCAGTCGAAAGAAAAGAAGCAAACATCACCAGAGTTCACAAAACATTACCGTCATCGTCGTCGTCGACCTCTTCCTCCTCCTCGAACTCCATCTCATCAACGGAATCATCGGTCACTACCTCCACGTCAGGCCACTCGTCACTGTACCCCTTCTTCTTCTTCTTGGCGAAAGGCACCACCGCCGAGGCATTTCGACAAACAGTTGGCAGGCAGGGGAGTCCAGTCAAGGCAGCACCGCCGGGAGGCAAAGAACTGAGCAGAGGACGAATTCTTGGTGATTTGACGCATTTCCAGGAAGGGGAGCGCCCAGGAAGCACTCTTCCAGCGGCCAAATCCATCTAACCCAGTAAGCACACAGGAGAATTGTACAGTGCGCGACGACTCCGTCTGCGAGTGTGACCGAGCGCCACTGAAGCAGCGGTTGCTTATCGAGTTATCGGTTAGTTAAAGTAGCATACCTCTGAAAACGCATGGCAAAAAGGCGCCTTCAAACCCACTTCCCAATAAAACGCAATCTAGTACACCGCCGAAGGAGGAAGTAAATAAATGATTAAAAAAAGGAACGCAATCTAGCATCGCGATCTCCCCTCCTGTCGCCTCTCCGACGCGGCGACGCGCGCCGGAATGCCGCGCTCCCGGCGGCCACCACCACCACCTTCCCCGCCGCCGCCTCCTCCCCGTCATCGCCGCGGCGGCCGTCCTCGTGCTCCTCGCGCTACTCATCCTCCTCCCCACCGCGCCGCCGGGAGAGCTCGCCGCCCCCGCCTCTCTCCTCCGCGCGGCCATCACAGCTCACCCGCCGCCCACCTCCTACGCGCACCCTTGCGCCGAACACCTTGCCCTCTCCCTCCACCGCCTCCGCGCCGCTCTGTCGTCCCTAGAGTTCGGCGACCTCCCCGCCGCGCTCCACCTGGCCTCCGCCTCGCTCCAGTACCAGTACGACTGCTCCCACCTCCTATCCCTCCCTGCCTTCGATTCCTACACACTCACCTCCCGCTTCCTCAATTCCCTTACCCCGCAAACCCTAACCGAAGACATGACCAAACCCTACGCCTCCGCCTTCCCTGCGAGGGTCCACCCTGACGCCACCGTTTGCAAGCCAAGTCCGGCTGCCAAGCTGTGCGACTACTCGACCGTGCAAGCCGCCGTCAACGCGGCACCGAATTACACTGCTGGGCACTTCGTCATCACCGTCGCAGCAGGTATATACAAGGAAAATGTCATAATTCCGTACGAAAAGACCAACATTTTGATGGTGGGAGAGGGCATGGGGATTGCTGTGATCACGGCCTCACGGAGCGTGGGGATTGACGGGCTTGGTACTTACGACACTGCGACGGTTGCTGTCATTGGTGATGGGTTCCGGGCGAGGAATATGACATTTGAGAATAGTGCGGGTGCAGGAGCTCATCAGGCGGTGGCATTCCGATCAGATAGCGATCAGTCTGTGCTGGAGAATGTGGAGTTCCGGGGCCACCAGGATACGCTGTATGTTCGCACAATGCGACAATTGTATCGCCGGTGCCGTATTGCTGGGACAGTGGATTTTATATTCGGGAATGCTGCAGTGATGTTTGAGGAATGTGTGATCAGGACGGTGCCACGAGCGGAGGGAGCTCAGAAGAGTGCACGCAATGTGGTGGCAGCAAATGGGAGGATTGATCCAGGGCAGACGACAGGGTTTGTGTTTCAGAATTGCACGGTGGATGGGAACAAAGAGTTCATGGCGTTGTTCCGGGCAAAACCACAGTCGTATCGGCTGTATTTGGGGCGCCCATGGAAGGAGTATGCAAGGACAGTGTATGTCAGATGTTATTTGGGGAAGGTTGTCAGGCCAGAGGGATGGCTTCCTTGGCGAGGAGATTTTGCACTCAGGACGCTGTACTATGGGGAGTTTGACAATCGAGGGCCTGGTGCAAATCACACAGCAAGGGTTGGGTGGAGCAGTCAGACACCAGAACGGGATGTCAGAGTCTACTCAGTGGAGAATTTTATTCAGGGGCATGAATGGATTGCCTACTAACTACTGGGCAAAGTGAATTTCTTAGGTTAGTGATTCTTGGTGGAACTTCTAAAACACAATGTGAAAATTTCCTGGTAGTGCAAGTTACTTCAGCCATGCTCCTAAGGATCTGAAGCCAACTGTATTGACTTGGTGCATAACCCAACTGATATGGTTTCTTTTGTATTTTTATTCACAGCTGTACTTTTTTTATGTTTAGTTGCACTTTTTTACTAGTGTTTAGTTGCAGTTTTGTAATTACATTATTCCTTTTATAGAGTAAATATTGAAAAATGGTTTTGCTGCAGGATATTAAGGAATTTATTTACTTTTGCTGTTGCATTATTATTATTGCCTTGCTGTTGTCTCTGGATTGTTCTGTTGTAATTTCCATGTTCTATTAGACTATTACTCACGAAACATTAAGGTTTTAGGATAAGAAAAGAATGATTCATTAATACTAGCTCAATAAACCAATGAAAAAGAAAAACCAATAGATAGTATGTTCTATGAGTTGAATGACGAGTAACAGTCAGCAGCTCCTTTGGAACTTTTGTTTGCAGCAAAATACTTGATATTTACTATTTATCATTTATGAGCACATCTTTGGAGTTGATGGTATCAAGTAATCAAATGCCCAGATGCAATAGTAACACAATAACACCCTTTTACATACTTTCTTCTTACTTCTTAGATATCTCATAGGCATTTAACATGGATGGCCTGAGCTATTCTATGGAGAATATACCTGACATATAGTGATCTGGAAGAAAAATCCATAATCATTTTGTGCTGAACATGTCAAAGGGCTTAAAATATGGTAATAGTCCTGCTGAGTGTGTGAAAAGAAATTACTGATTCTTTCCACAATATCATAGACGAAGTAGATGTAATATCAAAACAAATAGTAATATTTGACCATGCTTACCACTATTTAATGAAACACTCCAATCACTCTACCTTCTCTGACACAGTTTTAAAACTGTGGGCAAGAGTAAAAAGAGTGCAAAAAGTAAGTTTTGATTTCCTTGATGGGAAGATATTGTGAAAAAAACAATTCCTATTTCCTAATAAAATGGACACATATTGTGAAGCAGAGGGAGTACCATTTACCAAATCATCTGATTTCTGAAAAACGAAGAGGAATGAATGAACCTGAACTTTGAAAGTTAAAAAGAAACCATAGTATGATGTATGATGTTCAGAAGACTACAAAACTGATAATGTAACACACTGTTGTCGCTTAAGACCAATGAACGGTGGTAGCCTACAATGTTGACATAACGCTGTTGAAACTGTCTGCCTTGAGGGAAGAATTCAATAGCAAAGCTACAAGATATTACCACTAGAAAGTGCCTATGGTATAAGATGTGGTGACCTTATTTCCTTGAACTTGTTTTGCTTCTATCTTCTTCTTGTGGCACACTTCCTCAGAACAAAATTTTCGCCTAGGGGTCACAGATGCTCATTCTCCAGTGCCCATCAGAGAAGTTTGCTCCCTCTGCCTGCACTTTCTGCTTCTCATATTGTAGGCAAAACTTCTGCAAATATGGTGCCTCAGATGATGCACTTTCCACCATCTCGCATGTGCTTCATCACTTGCAAAATCTTGCAACATATCCACATTCCAGTTGCAGTCATAGTCCTTGAAACACAACCATGGCTTCAGCCTTCATGTCGACAAAGTGGAGTGCAAAAACGATGGGTTGATCTGATCGAAACAGGTGTATCTTCTTTGCAATTGTCTCCTCAGAATCCCCCTGCCAGAAATGCTTCAAGTAGTTCATGTGTGAAGGAAGACGATGCCACTATGAGAAGATTTCATTCAGGTAACTTTGGTCTCCCCCATTTTATGATTCCATCTCATCAGTGTGATCCATTAATAGCTGAAATGTGCAGTCTCAGGGCTCAATCGCCATTACACCAGAGTTGAACGTTGCTCCATTGTTTCCTGTTGCACTTTTCTCTGGCATACTGAACAACACTTCCATGTTCCTTTGGATGAGTAGGTCAGCATCTATGAAGATAATCTTATAATATTCTGTCAGTGTCCAGAGCCAGAACTTATAATATTCTGTCAGTGTCCAGAGCCAGAACTTTCTGTAGTTCCACTCATTGTTTGCGTAAGGTGCTGCCCTGGGATATCGGATTCTCTTGATGGTTTTGATCTTCCAACCAGCTGCTTCGAGGCCATTCCTGTTGTGGCTACTAACTGTCTCGTCAAAAAGGATGATCAAGTCCCTCTGAAATCCTGCTAATCGAATGCTTTGTGCAGCAGTTATGGCACCACAAACATATACATTTTCTGAATGAACTATTGCATATGCTTCTCGTTGAGCCACAGGTATGTACGGCTCCTCTGTTCAGAAAACATGCAATAAATGATTTTTTTTTCCAGATGTAACCAACATAATGAACAATATTGGCTAATCTCTAATCAGCTTCCTGCATTTTGTTTCTTACGACGGAAGTGGCAAAGCGCACCAATCTATGGATCTACCCCACACTAAACCGCCTGCTTTACTACATTTTAATTAGCATACCACATTTTTGGAGAATTGTTTTCCCACAGGTACATGGACATTCATGTACTATCATCACGGCTGAATATGCCTTGAGATTGACGCAAATTTTCAAAATTCAAACCAATATCCCATCTTCTAATAATTGCAATGTCCTTGCACAAATCTTGGAGCACTTTGGATGGATAGGATAGTACTTGAACGGCCATATATATGTGGACTTGCATTTCTCCACATCTTTGTGCCAATTTTGATTGATTTCATTCTCAAATTAACTGTTCATATTGTTAAATAAGCTTCTCATGTAGGGGTGGGTTTCTGCCATGGATAATTCCACACAGAATGAATTTGTATTAGATACAATGATTCTTGATTTGTTAGTACCACATAGAGATCACCGAGTTGGAAATTACCATCCTATGTCTCGCTGACATGTGGTCCCAGGCCCACATGTTCCTTACATTGGATTGTATTTTTTAATTTATTCCTCTTTGCGATGGTGCAAAGCTATTTTTTTTCTATTTTTCTGTGGCAATGAGAACGAGTTGCATGACTTACCTATTGCTTCGAATGGAAGAGCAAGTTTGCACAAACAAATAGGAAGCCTGCTTCTGCTTCACTTCCATCGTATCTGATTTATACAATCAAATGTGACCCTTGTGCTTGACTTAATTCTTGCACTTGAAAAGATTTGGGATTGGAAAGCACCTGCTCACTATGAGAAAATGCGCCGGCCGCTGACCTTCAGAGGAAGTAAGCAGCTATCTGTGCTGCTGCATGCTGCAAGTGTAACCGTGGGTCATCTCTTGACCAATTTGTTAATAGACTACAGAGGCGCGTCACCGCAACAAGATCATAGTGAGATCCTTCAGGAATATTTGGTTCTGGGAGATCTGAGCAAGAGGGTGTCTCATATTCCTCTTCCTCATCATTCATCAATCCATTCTGGATACAGGGAGAGATTTTGAAATTTGACACCCTTTAAAAACGAATTTTTCAATATTTGACACCCTGACTCACTGTCATTGACTCAGATGGACCCAGGTGCTCCCAGGTGATATTGTTCTGAACATGATCCAGATGTACGACAAAGCAACTGTATGCGCTAACTGGGTCCAGCATTTATCAATCTCCTCATGTCAAAGTTCAATAGCGCTACTTTCAGGCCTTTGCTTGCTCCTTCAACCTTTTGTAGTGCCTTAGAAATCTGTGGCCAACCTATCTTCAAGTTTGATGTCTATCCTGAATCTGGCTTCTCGTGTTCCATATCCACTTTACTTTTTCTAGTCTAGACCTGTGTTTCATCAGTCATAATTAGTATATATTTATGTTTTAAGGAATTACTGCCTGAAGAATTCCTTACCTGGTGCTAGAACGCATATGAATGTCACCATGGTGGATTTCTGGTGATTACAGAAGGCTCATGAAGGACCCACACGGGAGTATCCAACAGAACAAGCTCAAGAAAAAGCATTTTGCTGCTTGACACCTCAGGTAATAGGTTGTCAAGGGTTTATACTTCGTGTCCATCCCATGGTTACTTCTTATGTTGCTTAGATTAGTAATGAACCACAAAGAAACTCAGTTTGTTTATGTTTTTGTCACCAGCAAATTGCGTTTACACAAGTGCTATGAGAACTACAAGAATACCAACGGCAAGTCCAGAACTAGAAGTAAAAGGGAAATGTTGCAAATACTAGTATTTGTGAATGTTAGTACACTAACGGCTCTTGTCAAATGTTCAGTAAACCCAGATATGACATACTTGGTCGGAACTTAGAAATACAGCTTTAAGGCAGTTTGAGTCATCAGATATATGTTTGAAGTGCCTAAATTTCTGCTCATCTTCATATTTTTTTTTTTTGATAAAGGAAGCTTTTATTAATCTTAGTAAATTACATCAAGGTGATACAATTATACTAAGAAGACTCATCTTCATTTTTCTGCTCATCTTCATAGTCTGGACTCCGAAGTCCTCGGAAATAGCTCTGGCTACTTGCCATTAAACAAAGCTGCCCCAAACTATATTATAGCCTGTAGCAAGTCTCCCAAAGAAAGTTAACGCCTAAACGGCATACTAATGGTCCAGCTCGTAAGTATGATACTCCACGGACGACGCTCGTACGATGCAGGGATCACGTATGCATCTCTATCTGATGGGCCTTTCTTCCCCCCTCGGTCCAATTGCCTAGCTCAACAAATATTGCCCCTTCTCTTTGTTCTCGTCTCCGCGATACCAAGCTTCTGTCTCAGGATGTGAATGCCCCTTCCAATTTGCCTCTTTTCTTCCAATGCCCTTGGTAATGAGGTCCTGCTCCCTCTCTTGTGAAAAGAAAGGTTTCAGAGAGGAAGATTGTGAGGGAGAAAAAGGGAAACCAGATGATGTGGATTGCCATTGGGCGTTCCAACCATGGTGCGGACTGAAAATCATTTGAGGTCACATTTGTATGCATGATGGTTTCTTCTCCCCAAAGAAAATGATATACTTCAATTCTGTATCGCACATCTTTTTTTGCAGGGTGGCCATTTTTTTTCTTCTCTTTCCAAGTAGTGTGTGTAGCATTAGTCTGCTAAAAGGCGTCTCTGAAATATGACCGGTAATGCGAAAACAAGCCAAACATTGGCGTCAAGGGCTCACTCTGAAATCCAACATGCGCAGTAGAGACTAATTACTGGAAGTGATCTGCTAGTCTTCTTTACACCGATTACTTGTTGCGATCTGAAAACGAAGGCAATGTATGGAGATAATTGTATCATGTTTATGTTTATGAAATAATATGATTATTTGATCTTTTAAATAAATATCATTAGTATCAATCAGCAAGGATGTGAATTGTTCGCGAAACTCCTCGTACATATTTTGATATTATTCTTGATTATTCCTGACCTTATATCATCATATAGGATAATTATGATTTATAGATCAGCACGTGTATTGATTAATAATCATATTTCACAGATCATGGATATAGGGATATCAAATCAATAATGTAGACACATGTTGGAGAATATAGCGTTAGAGTGACCCACCATAAGACACTGTAGAAATTATTATATTCTTAAGTGTCATCAGTTGATCTTATACATAATGTATATAGGATCTTTAGACATGATCAATATGGTTTTCTACATGTATAATATTATACTTAGAGGCTGCAAAACGCTACTCCGTAAATGCGGAGGGGAGGGCGGCACTGGGGCGGACCACGGAGCAGGCTGAGGGAGGCTGGGCTGGGAGGCGGCCCACAAGTGCAGGGGAGGCCCGCGGGGAGGGGACACGGAGTGGGTCGCAAGGCTGGGCCAGGCCGGAGGCCAACAGGCCGAGGAAAAAGGCTAGATGGGCCGGGGCATTTTAGAAAAGGATATCACACATGAAATGTTTCTTTCATCAAGTCAGAGGAAGCTGAAAGAAATTTGTCACTGTTCCCCCTGCTAATGGTATATAGATCGTTCATAGCAACAGTTAAAAACTTCCAGTAGAGATCTGCGTGATCACATCATCAGTAGTACAGATACGCTAATCCACAAAAAAGCATATATTGATACGTAAGATGCCACCATTACAAAATTATAATAGCACTTGTGTAAATCTTGTCTTCTTCCACCCACAAGACAGCACAGGAAGTGATCTATTCTGTCAGTTCAGGGACAGGGGAACGCTAGAATGTGGGAATTTTACAGTAACAACAGTCAGCAGGAGCTTGATCCAAACTTCGCATCCTTTGAGCTATTGGGTCCAAGGAAGGTGCCCAGGATAAGGTACCGGACCACAGTATGAGAACAGACCCTTCAGCTCAGGGCAACCATCAGGGTACGGAATGGTACGGTGAAACGGGTCCCTCTTGAGTCTCTTCACATGAAGAGAACCTAGGCATCCGTATGGATCTTCCTGGAACTGAGATCTAACAGATGCTTCGCCTTTCACAGCAGCCTCCCTTGCTGTGGGTGTAGCTGGGGTGCCTGAGAAGAAGAATCTCCCTTCTGGAAATCCGAGAGCAGATCTGTGCAATTGTCCAAATCTTTCCTCCTTGAAATCATAGCTTACGACCTAAGCAACAAAAATGTTCAGATGTGCAGATCAGTGAATGGCATCTACGAGAACTCAAAAGAGTTTGAATTATAAGTTCAGCTAAAAGCACTACCAAGTAAATACTGATAAGTAATAGGTGATAAAACATTTTCAGTAGAATGTTTTGACAAGAGGAAAAAGCTTACAGTAATGTTTTGCGGGTATGTTCCAGTGAGTTCTCTGAAACGGCAAATACTAAACAGGAGGTTTTCAAAACTATCTCGCGCATGCTCTTCAGTGAGTGCCCTGCTCCTTACACTCTCATCCTTTCCTATGCAAGTTCATGCAAACTGTGAGTAGTTTATAGACGATAGTTGTCAAGTCATTCAGTTATTCTGAAAAAAAAAAACTAACAAAATCAACTTGACACTAATATTAGAGCGAAATGAGAAAGTGATACAACTTCTATGAGCCTATATTCAGACTATCAATGTTTCAGGGTTGGATTTATGCACTGAATTTTATTTTCAACATAATAAGAGAAACCATATTTCAGGCATTGCTCAGTGTCCTAGAGAAAATATGAAACAAATAGTTAAACATGAGGCTTTGTAGGATCATTACAACTTCCCAGTCCTACAACAGCCCTAATTCCTAAATCATTATCATACTTCAACAAATATGTAAAGCCCTGATACAAGCATGCTGTTTGTTTTGCATTTGATCAGAGCAACTGAGTGGTTAGTAGCTTCAACTAAGAAGTAATTGTACATAGCCTTGCAGTTTGAAGTTCAGGATGCATATGATTCGAGCAACCAAAAAGAATCACTGGAAAGAAAATTCCAAACTACATTGTGCCAACAATACTACTAAAGCACATAAAAGAAGAAGTGTTCCAAGTAACCTGAAACTCACCAAACCAGCCTTTCGATTCTGCTATAGCCCAGTAACTCTGTGCCTCACTCCTCGGTCCTGCATCTTTCCTTGTCTCCCCTCCACTAAACAACAGGAGCGCCCCCTCATCCCTCGCCGCGATCTCCACCCCCTCCTTGATATGCGCCAAGAACGTGGCCGCCTGACCGGGGTGATTCTGATACGGCTCCAAGAACCACGAATCCTCACGCTCAATCTTCCCGCAGCCCTCGCTCGTGTATATCGAATGCCCAGCTACCATGACAAGGCTGCGGAGGTTCGGAAACGGATACGCCCCGACCTCGTTCGACCACGCGCTGCCACTCCTCATCATCCTAAACCGGGTTTCATACACCGATAGGAGGATCAGGACGCTCAGCCCAAAAGACAGCAGGATGAGGGCAACCGCGACGGGGTGCGCCTCGTAGAAGTATCGGATCTTCATCGAGGCCGAGTTCAGGAGGCCAGGGGCGTCAAGGTGCGAGTTCTTGGGCTTGCGGCCCTTGCGGGGGATCCCGGACTCAAGATCAAAGTCTCCTCTAGGGTAGCGGAAGGACTTGGGGCTCCCGGGACCGAATCCCTGGCTGCTCATTGCGCTCTCAAGAACTCTGTATCTCACACTACATCACGTGAGTACCGAATCAAGATGCTCATCACGGCTAGGGCGTGTGCTCAGACGAGCCCAGATCCAAATCTTGAACTCAGAAGATATGGACGAAGAGACGCAATCTGGTACCAAATAAAAAATCCCCAGAAGAGCTCGGCCAGCAACCGAATCACACGAGGAAACCTGCGAAAACAAGAAATTGGCAGCAATTAGCGAGAATACGGTCTCAAATCCAGAAATCGACAGAAATTGCTGGATCTGGCGATAAGGATCCCACGCCTTTGGGCGCTCCTGGAGCCAAATTGGTGACGAGTTGCGCGAAATGGTGGGTGAATTTGGGGCTTGATCGAACAAACCTGGCTTCGGGTGGGTCTTGATGCGATCCCGAATTGGGGGTGTATGGGACTTGTCGCTACCCGTTCTTGAACAGAAGACCAGTTTCAGCTTTCAGACCTGTGAACATGTAAGATAGTTGCAGCGTTGATAAGCATCTCGCCATCCATTTCTCTTCTTTTTTTCAACACAAGGACCAATTACAGTGCATCCAAGTATCCAACTAGAGTCTCTTTTTCCTTCCAAGAAAATCCTCCAAAGTAGATGACTGTCCTATTGTAGGTCCTTAACGTGTGTAACAAAAAAAAGTAAGATGCACTCCGGATCCCTCGACAATAGCAATGGCCCAACGGGCCACCGGTACGGTACAACAGTTGCTGTGTTAGGCCGGGCCGAGTCGAGTCGGGCGATGGTTCAAGTATAACCTAATCTATTGGACTATGCTGGCACAGTTTGTTTACATTTAGGTTATGACGTATCTAGGTTGTGTTCACAATACCAAGCCACAGGCCGACTCAATTGGCACAACCCGTTTGACCATGTTTACGTAGACTTATCACGAGCAAAGTAGGTTTCCAAACTTTTCAAATGCACATATACCTTTCTAAACCTGTTTGTCTGGCTCAAGTTCCTAACACACATCTTAGCACTAGTCGCCGATGTGGCCATGCTGATGGCAATCGCGACCTCAAGTGTGATATTTAAACAAGTTTAGGAAGATAGATATGCATTTTGAAAGTTTGAGGACTTGAAACTTTGTTAGTGATATGTTTTTGAGGCAATCATGAAGATGATTACATCATATCTATATTTATGAAACAATCAGGGCCGGCCTGGGGGGCAGGGTGGGCTGCCACCCCGGGCCCCCAAATTCTTGGGGCCCCCCACCCAGGTATGTAAGTAAACATGGCCTTTAGGCCCAGCATGCAACAAGAAGAGCTTAGCAAAAGACGCCTTGGTCTTCGGAGTCGAGGAAGAAAAAAAGGTTAAAAGGAAGCGAAGCAATTGCGCATGCGACTAGATAATTTGTTGGCCGTTTGGCCCGTTTTCTTTTGCTCTCGGCGACTTAGAACACAGCGACTAGAAGTTTTCATGTGCATACATACGAAGAGTTGCGGCTAGAAAAGTTTTAGCACGTCATTGTACTGGAAGGGTTTCTCATCAACGATTCAACGTGATCTCTCGACAACGACAAGAGTGGCTCGTTTGCTTGTTTCTATCTGGAAGCATTCGACGATCTCATCTGGGTCTCAACATCATGCTGGCGCATGTAGCGGACTTGTCACATGGCTAGCCACATCTCGGTGGGCGGCTATGAAGAGCTTCATAACGCAGAGCTTGCGCATCTGGGTCCCGTGGTAAGCGTGTTCGAAACTCTTGCATTTGCGCACCTGGACCACGTGAACCGAAAAGAGAGTAAGACAAGACGCAGACTTTAATCTCTAATTCCTATTAGTAATTTAGTAATCATGCGTACCACGAAATGTTAGAAGTAATTTTTTAAGATGATGTCAAGTGCCAAGTAAGTGTTTATGATTATAATTTACATTTGTCATTTCATAAACTTTAAAGTGTTCTATAGAAGTAATTTTTATGCATCGAATATTAGTTTCTTCAATGATGTGTGTTTATAAGACTATATACACACACACACACATAGACATATATATATGAGGAGGTGGATGGGGCCTCCATATAAGTTTTCGCTCCGGGCCCCCAAAATGTCAGGACCGGCCCTGGAAACAATATATTATTTTATCTATTAAATAAATATCATTAATATCGATCAATAAGTATATGATTTATTCGTGAAACTCCTTCATATTTTGATATTATTCTGAATTATTTCTAACCTTATATGATCATGTGGAACAATCATGATTTATAAATCAGCACATGTATTGATTAATGATCATATTTTACGGATCACAGATATAGAGATATCAAATTAAGAATGTGGACACATGTTAGAGAACGTGATGTTGAAGTGACCCATATGTGGGAACCTTAGACTTGAGATCGTTATGGTTTTTTACATATGTAATAATATACTTAGAGATTGCCGAATGCTACTCCGTAACTGAGTAGTCATAGAGTTAGCTTTCGGGTTTTCTTCCAAACATGTGGAGGAATGCAAGCGATCAAGATAAAATTTGCCCTTCCTATATAACGGAAGAAATATTTCTGAAGCTCTCGATATAGTTGGATTAAGAAAGCGCATGGCCATGTCGAATGTGATTGGAGAGTCAATTACAACTAAGTAATCTACTACAGGATAAGTGAAGGATCAAGCTATCATATGATGGCACGTTTCTCGCCTTAAGTTTGATTTGGTATCATAAGGCAAAGGGATCGGTTGTCCGATATGATATTTATATATATTTAAGAGTCGCTACGCCCTGTCAAGAGCCGTTGCCGATTTATGGGCCAAAAAGAGTTTCTAGGCTATGATCAAATATGCATGAATCTACAGATCACATACTCAACGAGTTAAAATATATTATTTAGATTAGATCTATCATTAATGGGCAAGTGAGGTTGCGGCCCTTGCGGGGGATCCCGCATTCAAGATCAAAATCTCCTCTCAGGTGGCGGAGGACTCGGGGTCAGGGCCCCCGGCCCGGCACCGAACCCCTGGCTGCTCATTGCGCGCTCAAGAACTCTGTATCTCACACTACATCGCGTAAGTACCAAATCAAAGATGTTCATCACAGCTAGGGCGTGTGCTGAGACAAGCCCAGATCCAAATCTTGAACTCAAAAAGATATGGACGAAGAGATGCAATCTGGTACGAAATAAAAAATCCCCAGAAGAGCTCGGCCAGCAACCGAATCACACGCGGAAACCTGCGAAAACAAGAAATTGGCAGCAATTAGCGAGAATACGTCTCAAATCCAGAAATTGATATAAATTTTTTGAAAAACTGAATTTATGAGATATTTTTGAGTCAAAACCAAATATAGATAATTGAAAAGACAAAAAAAAGAACAGTACCGGCCTAGCCTACAGAAGCTAGGCCCAATAGCCCGGTCTGGCCCATGAACCTTGATCACGCATTATACGTCGTTTCCTGATGGTTCTGACAGCGTTATTGAGCTGTCGACAGTCTCCTCTAACCTCTCGTCCACCTCGCGTCGCATCCGGTCAGATCCGACAGCCGCCAGCGGTGAAATTGGCTCCGGAGTGCAATAATCGAGCGATAAGCGTTGATTATCGCATCCCCAACATTAGGGGTGGGTATTTGGTTATATCGGTTCGGTTTATTCGATTTAATTTTTTTATTTTTGGAAATTGTAAACCAAACCGAGTTAAATGAATAAATTCGGTTCGATTAATTCAGTTTTTCGGTTAATCGAAATATTCATCCATGAATCTAAATGCGCAGTTTCTTAAATAGGGTATTATATGTTCTAACATAAAAGATTCATCCATTATAGAAAACCAGAACAAAGATATCTCGTACTTACACAGTTCATCGATGTGAAGCAATGGCGCATGAGGAATTTCACAAACAAATCGTCTATGTCTCCCAAGAAATTGAATTATTTCTACCAGCTTATTCTGTTCATCTTTATCTGAAGTAGAGGAAAAGGCCAGGCTGTGTTGCCAAAGAGGGACCTAAAATTTGGCATTTGTAGCAAGTAAGGACAGAGAAAAATTGAAGGAAAAAAGGAAAAGAAATGCAAGGGACAAGAAATGGAGGACAAGACCTGTGCATCCACTTGAGTACTATTTTTTCCTTCCAAGAAAATCCTCCAAAGTAGATGATTGTCCTATTGTAGGTCCTTAACATGTGTAAAAAAGAGTAAATTTCACAAAACCCCATATTTTATAGTCATAGTTACCGAAAATCACAGTATTTTTGGCATATGGTACATAACCCTAGATATTATAGTAATGTAGTTTCATCAAACCTGCCTCTAATAAATCTGAGCTACTCTTATAGGTAGGGATGACCGAAGTACGATCCATCAATAAAAATTAGAACAGTAAATCTAAACTATACTGAATTGGAATCTAGTGCAATTGGAGCAAATTTCATTAATAAAAATCTGAACTGTACTCAATTTTTGACCTAATTTGCACTCTTGGAGCTTAGATTTACTAGGACGGGTTTTATGGAACTATAATATCATAATACCCGAGGTCACGTGTCATATACCAAAAATATTGTGGTTTTTTACAACCATAACTATAAAATATGAGGGTTTTGCGAGATTTACTCTAAAAAAATGTAAAATACACTCCAAGTCCCTGGACTTATCGCGAGCGATGAAGTAGGTTTGCAAATTTTTCAAAATGCACAGCTACCTATCTAAACTTAAAAATCTCACACGAGATCCTAAGACACATCTTAGCACTAGCTTGCCGATGTGGCCATGCTGATGGAACTTTGACCATGTGTAGCTCAAATGGAAGGGGCCTAACCTCTAGAAATGTGCATTTTTAGCCTCGTGTAATTTTTGGGGCTGTTTGGGACTATGTTTCAGCTTTATGCTAAAAGTTATCCTAAACAGGATAACTGTAAAGCAGTTGGAAAGTTAAATCACAACAAAAACACTCCAAAAAGCTGCAGCCGTTGGGAATGAGCTTTTCAGCTGTAACATCGCTCGACCGTCTCCCACCTCGCTCGCTCCACCTCCTTAACCTCTGCCGCCCCACCTCGTTGCCTCCGCATCACCTCCTCGCTTGGTCGTCATTGTGCTTCGCTAAGTTGCTACCTTCCCACTCGGTTGCTCTCTAAAAACTACAGCTACAACAGCCAGTTTGGCAAATAGCATAACAAGAAAAGCCACAGTCGCTAGCTACAGCTACTTTACAACTCAACAAACTAAAAACAGCTTCTCCCTCCCAAACAGTGTGTTCTTTGTTACTCCCCGCGCACGACGCGCACACAATGTTTTGACCAAGGATAGGCGGCCTAATGAATTCTTGCATTGGCAGAGGCAGCGGTGGGTGTTACTCGACAACACGCGAGCAACGAGCAGATAGAATCCTGGTTAGGGATGGCAATCGGGTACGGCGGGTACAGGTAGTACTCGCTCATACTCATACCCACGAACCAAAATCTCCCCTACGGGTATACCCACGAAGGGTCGCGGGTGAAAAATCTCGTCTATATCCGTCGTCTGCGGGTGCCCGATATCCGTGGGTATACCCGTTTACCCGCCACCATCAACAATCTTTCCAACCAAATGGTACTAGAAGCTAATGAGCTATGGTACTAATACAATCTTTTTTGATGAAATTATGGGTATTAGCAACATTCTATGGATCAATGATTTAAAATTTCAAATGTACATAAGAATAAGAATTAAAATAATACATGCAGACAAATAATGCACAGATGGTCAAGTTTAACAATTACTGAAATAAGGTACCACAAATTGAGGATCGAGAGGCTAATTGGGCGCTTGTTTTAGCCTGTATGTCAATAGGAAGTAGCGGGTAATCGGGCGGAATGGGTACGGGTAAAGCTCCCCATACCCATGCCCATTTACCCGTCGGGTAGAGTTTGGCCCCCATAAATATACTCAAGAATAATAAAAGAGGAATATACCCATCTTTATTAGGGTTTTTATCCACAGGCATACGAGTAATCAAGTAAGATTGCCATCTCTAATTCTGGTAAGTAAAACATACACCATGGTTACAATATAATTTTTCCGAGACCTGACCACCCCTCACGTGAGCTGCACGTGGTCAACTTGCCACATTGGCATGGTCAACATGGCCACATCAGCGAGCTAGTGTCGAGAGAGGTGATGCCAAGGTGTGTGTCCGCGACCTCAAGTTCAACCATAGGTGGGCACTCAGGACAAGCTTTTTGAGGTTAGTTCGAGGCACGACAGGTATGTTCCAATATGAAGTGGATCATGTCGTGTCAGTATGACACTGTAGCACCGACTATATCAGGTCTAAGAACTAGACACGATAGACGGTATGGTCCAGATCGATACTGTAGTACGGGTCGTGCGTAGCCTAATGACCTGGAGCATGAGAAAGAAACCCAGCATGAAAGTCATTAACTCGAAGAGCATAAGGTCATGGACGAACCCAATAGTATGGACATCATCCCCGCCGCCAATACTTGAGAGAGACGGGCTAGAGAGCTGAGAGAGATTGTGCTCTCTATCTCACACCCGTCTTTCTCAATCTTCCCCTCTTTTGTCCGTCTCTCATAATTTCTCTGGCCTGTCTCCTCACTCTCTTTCTCGCCTATTGCTCCCTCTCTCACCCGTGTTCAACACATCTTCCTCGCTCTCTGTAATTGTTTAAGAATAAATAAATTTTAGTTCTTTTCTCATAATATTTATGTTCGCTGCCTCAACTCCATACGTCTTCGACTCCTTTCCTCTCATCGCAATAGTGTAAATGGGCTAGGCCTTCGTTGGCATAGCATGAAGCACAAATAGGCCATACCCGCGCTCGTCGAAGGCGAGTCGGGCCGGCACGACACGGCACGACGGGCCATCGCGACCTGGCATGGTTCAGATAAGAAGCACGATAAATCCGTGCCGAGCCGGTCCGACACAACACAACACCCACCTCTACTCAAGTGTGACATTTAAACATATTTAGAAAGATAGTGTCGACGATTCGGGACAGGGGTCCTTCGCCGAGCTTACTTGTTGAATGGGGGATCAACCTAAGACCCCTTTCCCACAAGGGCTATACGTCTGAGGGTATGCCGAGCTACGGATCGGGACGGATGAGACAATCAGGAAGCGCACAAGGGCCGTTTTTGGTCTGTTTCGGGCCTCTCACGGAGGAGATAACAACCCTACGTCCAGTGGATTCACCAATGAGTAAGGAGTGGTTACAACATGCTTGCTCGGAGGGGGCCTCGAACTAGCCTAAGGACTCCAGTGAGCAAGCTCGTGGTCCAGTATGTGTGGTACGAAAAAGTCCACCCTCAATACATCGTGCAAGGGAGTATTTATAGGGTTCTACAGAGACAAGTTATTTATTACAGGCTCTCTTGTAGAGGGCGTGGGCAGTCAAGATGGCCGCGCCTCCCACGGTACCAGCGACGTGGGAGCAATGGCGAGACCAAGGCGGCGCGGACCACGTCGGTATGAGATCCCGGCGGTTCCTCGAGCAGTAGCGGCATTTAATCTGCGTCGCTTTGCCGTGAGCCCCGAGCTCGGCTTGCTCGGGGATGGGGTAGCCCCACGAGCAGACTACGAAGTCGATCTGTCTTGGCGCCACGAGCAAAGGCCATGGTCGGTTGGCCAGGGCTTCAAAGGTCGCGTTAGGTGCAAGTGTATCCAATCCCGGCAACTAGCCCCCGAGGCTAAAGGGGAAAAGCCTTGCTAAGGCTCCGCCTTAAGCCTCTAGACTTTAAAGAGGATTGAGTCGGGCAACCACGAGCCCCCTGGTGCTTGAGTCGCCCTAGCTCGGGGACGAGAATTTTGTGGCGAAGCGCAAGCTACCATGCAATCATGCTTGAGGCGGTGATCTCACGGCGAAAAGATCGGCAAGGCATCAAGCTACTACGCTCGAGAAAGGATCTGCATAGCGAGACAAGGCTCATTAAACATCCGAGCAACCGAGCTTCGGGAAGAGCGCGCCTAAGCGGGACCGAAGCGCATTTGGTTGAAGCTTCGGGCCAAATATCGCTTGTGAGGTGCGAGGAAAAAGCGCGGCGGTTCCTTCCCCACGGCGTCCGGTAGCGAGTTCGGCAGACTTTTTGGGAACGCGCCGGTCAGGCCGCCGGGGACGTGCCGCCACGCGTTGGCAATCGACCGCTGCCACCAGCCCGTTCGGCTCCTCCACCTAGAAATAACCGGCGGGAACACTTCATTTGTCTTCCATTATTCTCACCGCTCGCGACGAACACTCCGCCAAAGAAAAGACCCCGACGGCTCCCAAACTTCCTCTTTCTTTACTGCGGCGATTCATCTTGTTGGGTCCTTCCATGGCGCGGTTTGGGCGAAACAAGATCACGGTGGAGAGGCTCGGGTTTTGGAGGAACTCGGTACAGGACGCCCACAGGAGGATCCCGGAGAGGCGAGGGCCCGGCGCCGCCGCGGCAACGAGATAGTCTCGTGCGACCTCTACACCGTCAGCAGGCTCCGGATGTCGGAGGCGAGTTTTGGGGGCGATGCTTGAGCAATGCCAGTCTTGAACTCACTCATCTGAACCCCAACTCCATCCTCGTCTTGAACGTTTTCGCCCACCTTTGCGAAGGCTTTGTGGGCACCCTTCCCACGCCAAGTCTCTTCTTCCATTTCTACAATCTTTTCCACCGTGGAGACTTCCTGGCGCTTTGTATTTTCGCCGCGCCTGCCCGTCCTTACGAAGTTCCCCATCTTCACCCTCAAGGACTCGTCGTGGCCGGGCCGACCATCGGTTCTACTGCGAAGCCGTGGGACGCCTCCTGCGCTTCACCAGGGCGGCGGCGCCCAGCCGAGACGCCGCGCCCGCCCGTCGACCCGATGAGGCGGATCTTGATGGCGATCCATGAGCTCACGAACATGGGGCTCACCGGACGCGACATCGTCGCGACTTCCTCCGAAGCAGAATATCCCAGCTGCGGGAGAGAGCGCCTTCTTGAAATCACCGGGTGGGGCGACTTCACCCGTGAATCCGATTCGTATGCTCTCCGGCTTGTGATAGTTTTTTTTCTTCATCTGGCGTTTCTCGAGCTTGTGATGACATTTCTTGTGTGTGATTGATTTCAGAACTCTGGCGGGTGGAGAAGAGGGTCGTGAAATGTTCGGACCCCAAGGGCAAGGAGCTCGAGAAAACGCCAAGTCCCGTGAGCGTGCTCGGCGGGCAGCGTGGTAAGTGTCTCTAGTTATTCATCTTGCGCGGGAAAATGTCCGAGCTTTCTTGAGCATTTCTTGTGGGAACACACCGCGCGCCTTTCCTTCTGACATTCCGCTCCTCCTTGGCGAGAGGGCGCCTCGAGTGGCGTGGCGAGCTTAAATCCAAGCGGCGGCAAAGCGCTTGTCCTGCGGCTCAAACCAAGAAAGGGAGGAGAAAAAAGAGGCCGGCCGCCATGAAAGCACCGGTCGTCGAAGAGGCAAGCAAGCGCAAGGAGATCCCGGCGGCACATGGAGTCTGCCGTCGGATGGAGGAGGTAAACCGCTGAGGCTTTGGTCAAGAATTATAGCACGGAAGTTCAAATCAGAACAAATCGCGGCGGAGGGGCGATTGAGCGAAGGCATGGTGCGGATCGAAGCGGGAAATGAAGAGGAGCTTGCCGCGAAGGACCAACTTCGCACGAGCTACTAAAGCTCGGGAGTTTGGGATCGTCGGTACGCGAAAGCCTCTCATGATGCCGGGCATCCGGAAAGACATTGGAGGGTCGACATGGAGGCAATCGACCCTAAGGCGGCAAAGATCACCAAGGGCCGAAGAAAAGGCCGAGCTGGTGGTCCTAGCGGCGGCGAACCCACCTGCAGGCGACAAAGAAGGCCCGGCCAAAGGTGGGCGTCGATCCCTGCCCTTGCTCTATTTTCCTTTGCTCTTTGTTTTGCACCCCCGGGCTAACCCCACCCATCTGACGTGTATGGTTAATAGCCCGTAGGACCTTCCCGGACTGCTGCCAAATAGCTTATGAGCTTGCCCATTGTGCCTTAAGCGTGCTATCTCTCTTGCCGCCGACATCGTGATGGCCGAAGGCGTGGGAAGCGGCGAAACACGGAAGGAGGAGAAGGCCGACCCGCGGCCCCGAGCAAGGGGCTGCTCAAGAAAACGCAGGGCTCCCGGCGAAATGCTGCCGGGACAAGGCGGCACCGCCCGAGCGAACCCACTGGGGGATAGCGAAGCCCTAAGTGATCAACATGCTCGGGAGGATAGCGAGCGGACCCAGCGGGAGCGCCGTTCAGAGTGGGCCTGGTGCCTCGGGACGGACAACATGCCAGGGAGGAGGATTCGCCCGACCTCGGACAATCCGCCCTTCTTCAAGGATTCCGGGCTTGTCAAGACCCTCTGGGATCCCGCGACATTGAGCGAGGAGATTTATGAGAGGTTAGGAGAATCACAAGACCGACGTCGCCGAGGTGAGAATTGCCTCGCTACTGCAGATAATTTTCCTTCTCCGTTTTTGTGGGATCCGCTTAGAGTTTTTTCTCGCATGACTTCTTAAAAAGTCTTTGGCCAATTTTGAGGAAGTGTTGATCGTCCCGACACCTGGCCGCTTATATGAAGAAAGCGGCCGGACCACTAAATTTGGAGGAGAAGGTGGGCGACCTCAAGCTCGCGGACACCATAATCGTGAAAAGATGCATGCATGCGAAACAGAAGTCGTCGAGTCAAGGGAAGATCCTCGGGCTCGAGCAAGAGCTTGAGCAGAAAGGTCCGTCTCCGCCAAGCCAAGGAGGGCGCCGCTGCCAGAAAAAAGTGCTCGAGCGCTCGAGCAAGAGCTGGAGTAGTGAAGAAAGCAGCTAGCTTTGGTGGAGAGAGTCTTTCCTTATGGAACAAGGTCCTTGGGCTCGAGCAAGAGCTTCAACAGAGAAGCAAGCATGCGGACCCTCGAGACCAAAGCGGTGAGCTCAAGTGTCGCGCCAGGCGAGGAGGAGCTAGATCGAGCGCGGCGAGGGTCGCAGGTTGGAGAAGGATCGGCGTTAGCGAGGACTGCTCGGGCTCGAGCAAAAACTTGAACAGAGAAGAAAGCGTGCTCGAGCCCTTGAAGCCAAGATAGCCGACCTAGAGCGGGCGTGGCAATACAGCCGCCCGCCTCGCCGAGCAAGATAAAGAAGAAGTCGAGCAACTCAGCGGAGAGGCCCACGAGGTCGTGACGCCCGGAAAGGTGATTGATCTTGAGGCCAAAGTCGCCGAGTATAGGCAAAAGCTCTCAGCTAGTAGGGCGGCGCTGGTGTGTAGGGTTATATACTTTTTTGCCTTTGCTGGGGCATAACCTCTTCTTTACTTGAATGTTGCGTCTGTGATGATGCCTCTTTTTTCTTTTTGGTCTTTCTCTTGCTTTCCTTGCAAAAGATAGCTGCGAGATAGACACAGTGTAAGATAGATTGATGCATGAGCGGCGTAGGCCGAGGTTAATTGAAATGGAATGACCCGCGCATGTACATAGTGCTTAAGAGCGGCGTGCTTTTGCAGCAAGCTATGACTTAGCGACAAGAAATATTTCAGCTGATGACCGCTCCTATCTGAGGCCTCGGCTGCGAATGAAACTTCGTGCAAGCACGAGTTTGTTTCGCAGAGAGAGCAGATAAGCGGCTATACCTCCGACCAAACAGGCCTATCCGGGTGACAAGCGTGGGTTAGGTCGATTGGAGAAACAAGCGTGTCTCAAAACTTCCTAACACATTGCACGACGGCCCTAATTCGCGAGCATGGTGGCGTGTGGAAGCGCCGCGGTTCTTGGGACATGGTGTGTAGCGACCATCTTGGCGCTGGCCGGGCTAAGTTTACGTCTGCACCAAAAGGCGTCTGTTTGCGACTTGTATCGCGCAGCGGATGGCTACTGCGGACCAAGGTCGGCTTATCGAGACCGGCGCCTTTGGTGGTAATAATTTTTTTTTGTGGCCGGGCGTTGGTCGTGGTACCTTGTGCCATTCCACGTGCGCGGTCTGAACTCTGCGAAGTGAGAAGTGTTTAGGCGAACGAGAGTTGCATTGATTCAAAAGGTCGTGAATTTACAACATAGCGTAGGAAATGGGGCATGAGCTTTTACATATAGAACTTGCGCAGCTGGTCAATGTTCCATGAACTGGCGAGCTCGCGGCCATCCTCCGTTGCAAGGCGGACAGCCCCCGGGCGTGACACCGAAACGACCGTGAATGGTCCTTCCCACTTGGGGGAGAGTTTGTTGGCCTTCGACGTGTCCTGAATCCGACGCAGAACAAGGTCGCCAACCTGTAGGGCTCGGGGCTGGATGGATTTAGCCGCGTGCTTGCGGAGGGTTTTTGGTAGACGGTGGCCGGGCTGTGCCTTTAAGCGAGTTTCTTGGTAGGTCAAGGTCGGCGGCCTTTCGCGACCTTGGTGAATGTCGTCGGCCAGGTGCACTCTTGGGGATCCGAGCACGATTTCGGCGGGGAGGATGGCCTCGGCACCATAGACAGTTTGGAAGGCGTTACCGCCCGTGCTCGCTCGCGATGGTCTTGCCGATCAAAGGACGGAAGGGAGCTCGTCCACCCATGACCCGCCTTGCCGGGAAAGGTATCTAAAGACTCTTTTCTTGATCCCTTGGAGTAACTGGCCGTTTGCTCTTTCGGCAGCTCCATTGCTCTGCGGATGAGCTACAGAGGTGAAGCAAATTTTGTGCCAATGTCTTCGCATGGAGGCTTGAAAGCAGATTATTTGGTGAGCTGGTGCAAGTTATCGTGATGAGGCGATTGGGTACCCCAAAGCGCGTCACCACATTACTGCGGAAAAATCTTTTGGCTGCTTGAGCCGAAATGGTTGAAACGGGCTCGGCCTCGATCCACTTAGAGAAAGTGTCGATTGCGACGAGCAAGAATTTGCTACCCTTTCGACCACGGGCTCCCAATGGCCGGCCTCAGCTTGAGGGTACCGCCAAGGGCGGCCCCCCGGGGCAGCGCCAAGAAGCATACGCCACCATGCCGCCAATCGGCGCCGATCGCCGCCAGATGCCCTCGCCTGCCACAGAGAGGGCGAGCAGGTGACCAGCGCCGACACCTCCGGAGCTCGCACCAAGGCTGCTTCAGCCCCCACCGACGCCACGCCGAGCACTTCACCGGCCTCGGCGACTTACATGGCGATTGGCATGCCGCTTGCTTGCGGCCGCCGAGCACAGGCCGATATCGCCTGCAGTTGGTGTCGATGAAGGCGGCTGGCGGGGAGGAGCGGGTGAGAGCGGATATGGCGGAGACAAGATCGGCACAAGAGAGCAACCGACGCCGCCATGCGAGCAGCGGCAGAAGGGCCGAGATCGAAGGCCGCAGAGGCGGAGACGGCCGAGACCTCGGAGGTGGAGTCCTTCCGCTGCTGGGCGCAACTGTTAAATCATGCTCAAGAAGGCCTTCAGTGTCGAAGAGGTGCTCGAGCCTTGAGGGGTGGCCTGAACACGCCGTTGGAGGACTCAAGATGCAATACCACACGCCCGACCAAGCGGCCGTGAGGCGCTCGGGACTCGCCGAAGCCTTAGTGCTTTCGCTCCACGAAGGGAAGGTCGGGAGGTCGCAATCATGATTGCGACCTATCTGGCGCTTTCGCTGGAGCCGGCGACGCCGCCCTCGATCCCTTAGCGCGGTGACGACCGGTGTTGAGGAGACATAAGCGGCGGGCGAGGCGTCGGCGTTGCCGAGCACGTGGCGGGATGCCGCAAGTTGAGCAACCGCCATGGATGTCTCCACTTGGTTGGCCGTGGAAGGCGGACGAAGCGACAACATCGGCGTCGCGACGAGGAGTGAAGGGCGGCGGCCACGGGTTCATTTTGCTTTCTCTCTTCTTTTTTGCTTGACCTACCGCATGTATAAACACTTAAGTGGTACTTAGCGGTCGAACATTTACGGGTTTAACGCTATTTTGCGGTTCTTTTCGTTTTGTGCAATCAAATTTGTTGGATCAAATCGTTAGGCGGTAAACTTTTAACTTAGATGGAGCAGTGAGAACGCTTAGGTTAGGCGCAAGCATCCTTGAGTTCAGCCGGTGATTACACGTGTCTGCTTTGCAAACACAAGTAAGGATCACACAAGTTATCGGGTCTTAGGCAAAAACCGACCTGAGTCCGGCGGAGGCGCTAGACGTAAGCTTGGTCTTAGCGTTTGGTTTTGCAGGATTGTCACTTGGTTCAAACCCTTACAGAACCGGGACCACGATGATGCCTAAAGGCGCCAGTAGCGTAACGTGGCAAGGCAACAAGTTTCTAAGTGTATTTAGACCGGTAGGCACTCAACGGTGACAACGGTGTTTGAAGAGCCAACCCGAGGCGTCTGCCGCCGTGTCCGAAAGTACCACATCTAACTTGCACCGGTTGTAGCCGTATTCAAGCGTTAACGCTTTTAACACATTTCCTTTGATCATGAGGACCGTTAGTTTTTGGCACTTGTGACAACCCGCGCAACTTGACCCATCTTAGTAAATGCACATAAGGAGATGGCGAAAATCGACAAGTAGTGCTTATCTTGCATTTTATATCACCGGGCGACTAGCCCCCAAGCCTCTGGGCGACCACGAAGAAGCTTGAGGCGACCATGAAGGAGCTTGGGGCGACCAGCCCACGAGCCCCTGGGCGGCCACGAAGGAGCCTCGGGGCACCGCTGCTAACAGAATGAGTAGGCGTAGGCAAGAAAGAGCCGAATGATATAGGTTCCTGCATGGGGTGAGCTCTGGTCCCTTTTTGATTTCTAAGTCCTTGCGATTTTTTGGAAATCGAATCATGGTCTTGTCGTCCAAAGCGGCGGGCTTCGGGAGGGTACTAGACTAACGATGCTCATGGTGACAACCAAGCGGTGCTTGAGAGCCAACCCGGCGCGCGAGCAGCGTTTGAGCATCAGATCTAGCTTCGCCCACGTCGCCTGAGTCCTTGTCGGACACAAGCACCGGGTGACCTTACTAATCGCCAAGAATTAGCCAACATACGGGACGGCGACATTCATGCAAAAAGAACTTGCCACTATGGGCAAAGAAAGGGACAACAATGGTAAATTGAAAGCCCTTTAGGCAACAACCTTACTAACGCCAGAAACGCCAACCCGGCTAAGGAGAGCCTTACCTCGTGGTTGACACAGGCGATCGTGCGGATACTTACAATTCCCTCATGGGTAGAATTTCATAACAACTCTATGTTATAAGAATAAATCGGTTCTTCGCCGTCCTCGGCTGTACCTGACCGCCCGGGCCGAGATCTGAAACCACCTTGAAGGGGCCCTCCCATCGAGAGGAGTTTGTGCAACCGGCGTGGCGTCTGAATTCTCGCAAGACTAGGTCGCCATCTTGCAGTGTCCTCTCAGAGACCGGGTGGTGTGGTACCCTTTGAGACTTTCTTTGTAGCGCAGGCGGCGTGAAGAGCAAATAGCGATCCGCACCTCCTCGGAAGGTTGGCGTCTTCTCGCCAGAGATCCTCTTGGTCTTCTTCGTTGAACATCGAGGCGTGGGGAACAAGCGGCGACAATCGAGAGGAGGACAGCCTGCCCCGTGCATTACACGGGAAGAAGGGCGTCTCGCCCGCGTGGCATTTGGCGTGGGTGCGGCGACCACAGATGCCACGGAGTTCTTCCGCCCACAGCGCCTCTCTTGTGAAGCCGATCAAGCGCTTCTCGTCTTGAGGCCCTTGAGCACCGGTGCGTTGGCGGCGCTCGCATGCACATTACTCATGGGATGGGCCCCGGCAGCATACCTTGGTGCCCATTTCATCACGAAATTCGTAAAAGCCCGACCGGTGAATTGGGTCCCGTTATCGGTGATGATGCGATTGGCGACTCAAGCGGCGAAGATCCCGCATAAATTTGATGGCGGCGGTGGCGTGATGGCGCGCCGCCTCGGCCTCAACCCGCCGTGAATTTGTCGATGGCGACGAAGAGGTGGGTAAAGCCCTGTGGCCAGCGGACGACTCAGATATCGACCCCGCATCGCAAGCGGCCAGAGAGGCGGGATGGTCTGCAGAGCTTCGAAATTTGGTCGGTGGATTTACTCGCGAAGAAGCCGACAAGCTTCACATGTCCTCACCAGCTCGCAAGCATCACGGAGGGCGATAGGCCAATAAAATCTTGACTAAACGCTTCTGGAACTAGCGTCCGTTTGGACATATGGCTCCCTTGCACGCCTCCATGGATATCGAGAGCAGTGCTCCCTCTTCGAAAGTGATGCACTTCAAGAGAACTCCGTTCCTACCCTAGCGATATAGGTCCCCACCTACCGGTATAGCACTTGGCCTTTTCGTGCAATCTTCTCATTTGAGGCATCATCGTCGGGATCACTTGGTCGCGCAGAAGGCAAGGATAGGATCCATCCACCGATCTTCTGACTGCAGCGTGGCGACCACTCGGTGCTTTCGCACGGGTACTCATTGGGCCAAGCTTTTCCTGGTGCGCCTCGGCCGCACCTCCATCTTCCTCGGACACGAGTTTGGCGAGCATCGCTATCTTTCCCCGGAATCGGGGCCGCAGCAACGGTGCCGCCCTCTCCACTGAATGGGAGGCGCGATGGCCTTGCTAGTCGTCCCTCCTCTGGCCCCGGGGGCGCGACAATGACACCATCGCCCCCACCGGCCGGGGTTGTGATGGACGGTCGCGATAGCCTTTCTTCGAGACTCGGACCGAATAGAGCCCTTGAGGGCGCAAGCTGCGCGAGCCCGTCGCAAAAGGTGATTGTCATGGCACGGGGACATGGATATATCCCAAACCTTCAAAATAGCGCTCCATTTTTCGGACCTCCGCCGAATGCACGCCGCCATGGTGGGGTCGGAACATTGGAACTCCTTCCGCTTGATTAATAACCAGCAGGAGTCTCCCTTGACTTGAAGACGCTGAATGCCCAACGCCAAACGATCGCAACTGACGCGATGGCCCTCATATTCGCCATGTTGTTTGTGGCCTTGAATTAGAGGCGACCACATCTTGGAGGGCGTCCCGGTCGGGGGAGACGAGACGACCCGTATTGCGCCCTCAACTGAAGGAACCATCAAATAATAAGGTCGAGGAGAAAGGCGGCGGGGTGTCTTC
The DNA here is from genome assembly GCA_036346375.1 of Guadua angustifolia. Classification (NCBI taxonomy): domain Eukaryota; kingdom Viridiplantae; phylum Streptophyta; class Magnoliopsida; order Poales; family Poaceae; genus Guadua; species Guadua angustifolia. The sequence continues at coordinate 74,426 of JAYEVE010000760.1, forward strand.
ACTTCCGGGCAGGGGAGTCCACTCGACAACGAACTCCATGACTTCTTACTTTTGATGGCGGTCACGGGTACAAATCTTAGGTTGAATTCCCTAGTTCCACCGCCCATTTCGTGATCCGGCATACGCTTCCGGTTGTGGAGGATCTCTCGCGAGGAGGTAGGTCGTGACCACGGTAATTTCCGTCCTTGGAAATAATGGCGCAGCTTCACGGGCGCCACCAGATTGCGTCTGACATCTTCGAACTTCTTGGTGCAGGTCTCGGCCTCGTCTGATACCTTCTTGATGTAGTACACCGGCCTTTGGGCGCCTTCCCTCTCATAATTAGCACGCTCACCACCTCGAGGTGGAAGCTATGTCTGAGAACAGCAGCTCACGGTCTTGGAAAAACAACCGACAGGGAGAGGTACCGCTTCAATTCTTCAAGCATATACAGGCTTCTTGATCCACTCGAAGTGGTTTGTCTTCTTCATGACTTAAACAAAAGACAAGCTTTTTCTCCCAACCGGGCAATGAACGCGCTCAGGAGGCGAGCGACCAGCTAGGCATTGGACTTGCTTGAGTCGCACTGGTGGCTTTATGTGCTCGATGGCCGATATCTTATCGGGGTTGGCTTCAATGCCCCGGATGGACACCAGAAAACCCAATAGCTTGCAAGAGGGCACGCCGAACACGCATTTGTCCGGGTTGAGCTTCAAGCAGTTCTTCCGGAGGTTAGCAAAGGTTTCCTCCAGGTCTTGGATCAGTTCTTCACTCTTTTTTATCTTCACAACTAAATCATCAACATAAACCTCAAGATTTCGCCCTATCTGGGGGCGGAAGGTGATGTGCATGGCACGTTGGTAAGTGGAACCAACATTTTTTAAACCAAAAGCCATCCTTACATAACGATAAACTTACGGTAAATTACCATGATCTTCTCTTCATCTTCAAGCGCCATGCTAATCGGTGGTATCCGGTGCTGCGTCCGGAAACCTGATGAATTCGCACCCGCCGTGGAGTCAACAATGAGAATCGACCAGCGGCGAAGTAAGGTCCAGGCGAGCCTTGTTGAGGTCGGTGAAGTCGACACATCGCCATTTCCGTTGGACTTCTTGAGCGAGCGCAGGGTTGGCGAGCCACTCGGGATGAGAGACCTCCGGATGATCAGCGCTCGGCGGCTTTTCCACCTCCTCTCGAATAGCATCTTGCGCTCGGGCGCTGCCTCCGGACCTTCTGCCGGGCCGGACGCGCCTCGGGGCGTTACAATCGGTGCTCGATCACCTCACAGGGACCCACCCATATCGGACGGTTGCGAAGCGAACAACGTCGGGTGGATTAGAGGAAGGTCCGAGCGCGTCTTCCTATTTGGCGAGGTTGGCGCCAATGTTGGCCATCTTTGAGGGTTAAGCGCTTTTCAGGCGACCACCTTAGCCTCACCCGTGCGTGAGCGGTGAGGCTTAGTCGAGCTTTGAGGGCTCCCAGGAAGTGGCGTCTGGGCGCCTGCCGCAGAGTGCACCGGCCGAGGTCAACTGAACCTTGAAACAACAACCTAGGCCTCGCCCTATCTACTCCCGATCACAATGGGGCTGGGCGGGCCCATCTTCACCACCATGAGCAGCGTGGTGGGTCGCCGCCATGAACGGGCCAGCGGCGTCGGTAGAGTATGGCATTATAGGGAGGTCAAAATCGTGACCTCGAAATCCACCAATTCGGTGCGATAATTGTCCCTCTCCCGAAGGTAGCTGGAGGCGCACCTGTCGGGGCATCAAACCAGCCTCTGGGGCTACCCGAAGAAGCGGAGAAGCCGCGAGATCTGCCGCGGGATCTGAAGCGCCGAGAACACTTGAGGAGAGAGGAGGTTGATAGAACTCCCGTCCACCCGGCAGCGGGTGAGCCGTGACGTTCGAGCGGTGGCGACACTCGACCGGGAGATGCCCGGGCCGTTGGCGCCCTCGGGATGGTCGACGGACCGAAGGTGGCGTTTGCTCGGACCGCTTCGAAGCATCAAACCCGCCCGAGCTTGATGTGGTGGCACACACTTCCCTCTTCGTAGTTTGTAAGCGGCGTTGGAGAGGAAGGTGGGCGAACCACCATGAATATAGGCTACCTGCGTGATCGGCTGTTGGAAGGCGATGGAGGATCTTCATCTTGATCATCGTCGAGGCGGCGCTCCTTGAGCCGCTTCTCCACCATCTTGTCCACGACGAGCAATTGTCTAGGTCATAGGTGTTGGTCTTGTGTATTGGGCAATAGGGCTCGCCCTCTTTCGTCGCGGTGGTCGTTCCCCGCGACCGCGGCGGTGCATCACGTCGATCACGGCAATCACCACGCCCGGTCCACAGACGGTCACCGCGCTTCATGACGATCTTCGCGCCGATCGCGGCGATTGCGCTTCTAGGCGCGGGGTCTTCTCGTCGTCGCTTCGTCGCGCCCGCCAAGACCGTTTACGGGTCTCACCCGCCTCGCGCTCCGCGCCTTCTTGTGGCCGGAACCTTCGAGGTCTGGCCTCATCCTTGCCGTAGCCACCCTTGGGCCGAATGGCTGGCCGACACTTATGGGCGAGGAGAAGAGCTCGGAGGTGGAGGCGATGGTGCGGTGGCCATCTTCTCCTTCATCTTCGATTCGCGTCGCCTCCACAAGCGATGTGCGACCGATTGCTCGAAGATATGGGGGATTGTGTTGCGGCGGTGGGCGAACCGGCGGATGAAGTCGTGGCGACTCCCTTCTCTTGTTCCGGCGTGGAGGTCATCCTCCACCGCCAAACTGTGAAGAGCCACGAAAATTGGCGACAAAGATGTCGCACAACTTTCCCCACGTGTGCCGACCACGGGGAGATTTAGCGACGAGAGCGAAGCGAGCCTATCAAGGCTGTTGGGAGGTAGTTGGCCATGACTTTTTCGGATCCGCCCATTTGCCGCACCATCGTCGTATAGATTTGGAGGAACTCCTCCGGGTTAGTGGTGAAAGTCATATTTTTCTATGGCAGCCGAGGCGAATCTGTCCGGCCGATTCGCGGCATAACCGCCGGGAGAAAACTGCACCGACGCCAGTAGAAACCGACCTTCGTCGAAGTCCCGATCCGCGATCGTCGTGAAGCGCGAGGCCGGCTCTGCATAAGCCGAGGAGGAACTTCCTCCTGTTCACGAGGATGAGAGCCATGGGACTCTCATCGTCGTATTGCCACACTTTCTGCCATGAGCGCTCTTGGTCCGGTGGTGGCGGCTGACGATCGCGGAGGTCATCGCCGCCAGCATGCCGTGGCTCGTCGAGATAAGGCGGAGGTCCCCACGGTTCCTCGAGCACGGGGCCGAGTATGTAGCGCCCTTTCTCGACCGGCTCCCCGGCGGGGCCTTTCGTTAGGCGGCTGGGCTGAGGCGCCTGCATGCGCCTTAGCGCCAAGGTGCGATAATTTTCGGCGGGAGCCCTACCGAGTTGGGCCGCATCCACGAGGCCGGCAATGCTTGACCACAGAGTGGCCGAAATCCGCCGAACTCCACCGTGGTGGTCGAGAGAAACAGCGGCGGCGTGCAAGTTACGGCGGTGGCCGCCTCCATGGCGACTGCGACGCGAGGCTGCTCCCGGCTCCAGCGAGGCAATTGCACTACTGCGAGGCGGGTGAGACGTTCCTCGGCCGCGTGATGCCGGGGGCCCTAAATCATCACTCGCCCCGCGATATCAGTCTTGAGATCGCCATCTTCGATGCAGCGAAGCTTGCTACGAGCTACGCGAACACGAAGTCCGCCGGAAGTCGATCGGAAAAGCCAACCACTAGCCCCCTACCTAGCGCGCCCGCGTATTCCGCTGACAGCCGGAGGATCTGAGCCGGGTTTTGTTCGAAGGAGGCGTCTTGGTTGCTAAACCTAGCGAGAAACCCTAGGAACTCCCATAGCGAGCTCATGCGACTAAGAATGGGAACGACCACGAGATTTTACCCGAGTTCGGGCCCCTTCGCCATGGGTAATTGCCTTACTTCTGTTTGGATTGCTTTTTAGAGAGTGTTTTTAAGCGGCGCGATTACAAAGCTCGGGAATTACAAGTTCTTCCTTAGGCTCTCTGCGGTACTCTTGCTTGTTCTCTTTTCTTTGAGACCCCTTTTTCCCATGCACCCGAGGGCCCTTATATAGGCAGAGCTAACGGGGTAGGTAAAAAGGGTCATCATCTTGATCCTTATACATTTATCGCCTTCCCGTCTTTGTCGCGTTGCTCCATCCTCATTAAATGCCGGCGCATGGCCCGCGATCCGCCGGGATGGGACATCTTTGCGATGGGTAGTTGACGGTGTCGGAGGATTGGTCTTGCCGTAGAAATCCTGCAATGGCCAGCAGTCGACACCGCTATCCTACCGCTTCGAAGCAGTCTGACGAGGAAGGAGCCTTGAGGCTAAGCCACCTCGCCGCCTTTTGCCTTCTGTGGCAGGGCAAGCGAGCGTGCTTTCGCCCACTTTCATGGGTGCCACGTGGGCTTGTCGCCCAGGCGGCGAGCGTGCTTCGCCCACCGCTGGGTGCCACGTGGGCTTGTCATGTTGGTCGCCATGTTGACCGCTTTGTTTTGCGTGAGAGGTACCCAGCACGAGTCTGTTGACAATATATATATATATATATATAAACAAAAATAAAGATAACTTACATAATAAATAATATTTTAAAGTTATCTCTATACGATCATATAATCTTTTAATTATAGTATAAAATGTTTATTATAGACAATAATTTATATATTGATGTTTTATGTTATCTGTATAGTTGTCTCTTCACGAAAAGATATCTCCACTCTCTCTCATCTTTTTTTCTCCTATGTTAACAACAATCTTACGTGGCAAAATTTATAGACGGCTGATATTACACTATTCTATGCACCCTTATGTGTGTGTCTGATGTTTCCAGATGTGTGTCTGACTTTTCCAGATCACACAGCCTACAATCAAAGTCAACCACACCAAAGAAACATATACCCGCTTCTATTTCTCCACGATGTGGTGGAGCAAGAGTAGACATTTACACGCTACTACGGTTCTGGTTGTTTGGATTTTTTGATCGGTTTAAAAGCTAAAAAGTTAAAGAAGATAACTAAATGATTAGCTTTTTATTTGGGTTTTTTAAAAATCATAAGTCTCTAGATAACTAAAAGTCAAAAGCCATTGAAGAGAG